>JAIUND010003136.1:0-17502 GCA_034699125.1 Gisinianus flammeolus | reverse complement strand
CTGCAAGGAAAAACTTTTTCTGTGGGCGGAGCCAATAAATTCACAAAAACGTATAAAGTTTATGAACCGACTGTACAATGCAATTCAGTATACTGAATTGCAGCTCCGTCTGAGCTCACATTCGATTTTTGTCTATATACTCATGATCTTTTATAATAAATATTAATCGACTGGCTAAACACTTTTGAATTGTAATAAAAATATTATGACAATTGTGGACAATGGAATGTGCACCCCGAATTTGTATAGGAGAATGAAGAGGATTTTTTGTAAAAGCTTTGTATACTGTTACTAATCGGGGTTTTAAAACTATTACAATATGTCGCTTCTTACATTCAACGCCCGGGTATTTTCATTTGGAACTTGAGCCTTGTGTATATAGTCGCCGCATGTATACCTGCATATGACGCGGAATGTATTTTTTTTTCCCTGCTTCTTTTGCGTATATAACTCCACAAAAATTTAGTTAGTGTTTGCCTTCAAATGTTGTCAATGTCAAACAATTTGTTTCAGAGGATTGTTGCTGAACAATGAACAATGACATTTGGCATTTTGTTAGAAACGCTTTTCTCTCTCGGCTAAATCCTTGATTTTTTTCGGACGAAATTACGAACCTCATGTTTTCACTCGTTCGAATAATTTGCAATTTGACACTCAAATTGAGAGGTTCGACCTCTGAGATTAAACTTATCATATAACTAGTGATTTGGATAAAATTAAGACTGTTTATTTGGTAGAAAAAAAATGTCAGCTGTGTTAAGAAGGAGAATTGCTGCAAAAAATAGAGTTAAATTTGAGTCACCAACGTATACTGAGCCAGCAGATAAAACACAATCAATAAGGATTGGAGATCACCGTATCGAAGAATATTTTGAATCAGCCCGTTGGGCCGGTTTTGTTTTAGATTTAGAAGCAATTGTTACCGAATTTAATTTGATACTATTCTGGGATTATAAACACTTTCTAGAAATTGCTGAAGGGAGAAATATTGTTCATTTACATAGATGGTAACTATGAATGCCTCATAAAATATTTTATACTTAAATATACTTTCCTATATATTTAACAAAAAAATTGTATGAAATGCGAATAAATGTCCTTATAATTCCTTTTTGTATTTCTTTTTAACAGTGGATTTTACCCATCTCAGACAATTGGATACGATAGAAAAGTAAATGTCATCGCTTTTGAGAGAATAGAACATCTATTATTGACTACAGCTAAAGATATTTGGTTGGAACCATTAAATCCAGTAGGAGGATTGGAAAGGGACGGGATTGCTGATCTGAAACGAAGTGTTACGGGCTTATATCTTCTGTATTATCTGTGGACAACTCAAGGCCAGAATGACGAATGTAAAATTTTAATAAGTTTCACAACTACAGACCAAAAAAGACTAGAAGAATTCAAAAGAAAATTACAAGAACATCTACATGACATTCCAAATTGGCCATTAGTGCGAAAATGTATTGTTTTCATCATTGAAAGTTTCCAAGGAAGAAATGCTTTTCAATACGCATGTACAGCTGATGAGGTAATTGATGATTGATGTTACCCATTTCTAATGATAATGATTGGTTACATATTGAAGTATGATACTGGAGTTCCTGCATGTACACAGTCAGGGCGACGCTGACTCAGCGTCTCAGCGCGCTTCTATAAAGTATTTTGATTAAAGATAAAGGGACAAATAATATTAGGTCACTTACACATGTCTTTGTTTCTGTACAGGTCAAGTTAGATCGAGAGTCCTTCAAATTGATTCGATTGAAAAATAGTGATGTACGGAAATCCCTCATTTCTATCCATGCAAGTCAGGATTATGAATCCTTGTTGTCCTGGCTAGAGAGTCTTTGCAGAAAGATGAGTAGTATTTTATCCGAGGTAGAAAAATGTACTCAAATCCCGATCCCAATGAGCTTGTTGTTCAGGCATTTCCTTCCAGAAGACGGTAATTATTCACTCTATATTTACATACATTCATATACATCTATTGTCTTTATAACACTTGTGTGCATTTATTAATTAATGAAAACAAATTACTATTTACCCATATATTATTAGTGTGATTGTGATTTTGTTCAAGTGCTTAAATAATTTGTTTTTTTTTGTTTCGTATTCTTTTCCAGTAATCCGCCAATGTGTCAAGTTTAATTCGCAAACACTTGAACCTGTTACATTGATACTTCCAAATGATTACATTCAGATTGCAGAGCAAATAATCAAATACGTTAGTCAGAACTTTGCTCTAATAGAACGACCCTTCTTAACTATGGATTCCCTTTTACAACATCATCAAGTACCAAACAAAATTCGATATTTTGGCAAATCCAAAGCTTCGGTAAATCTTTAATAATTTTTTTTGCAGTTGTTTGTCTTCTTGAGCATAGTCTGTTGGAAAATGATTTTTCAGAATTTTATATTTGAAGTTGTGGATAAGAAAACCCGCCGCATACCACTTTTCACTTTTTTGCATATTAATATGCAGAAAAACAAGGCGAATTTTATAGGAAAAGTACGACATTTGTAAAAAAATTGCAAATATTTAATTTTAATTAAGTTTTAATTAAAGAGATTTTCCGAGGAGTGAGTGGGCAAAGTGGAAACCAACGTTTATGAAATCGCCGCTAGAGGATTCGCTCAAAATTGTATAATGAAAGCAGAGTTCAAGGAAATCTCTGAAATTCAATGAAACCGTTTCATTCAAACGGAGCTTACGCGCGCGAGTCGCTGTTAAATTGTGCTCGACATTTAAACTCGAATATTTCTACTTCTAGAATCTAGAATAATCTAGATAGTGGTATGCGGCGGGTTTTCTTATCCACAACTTCATTTATTTTTTATTGGCTTAAAATATTTGTCACATAGGTTTTCATTTTTTTGTTCATATAGGCAAGGCAGCAGAGACTTTTATCGCAACAAAAAACGTTTGTTGATAATGTGACCGCTTTTAATAAGAAATGTGTAGCTGCAAGAAGACCTGACAAAATGATATGCGAACAGGGTAGACCATACAGAAAAATGGAATCTCATGCTTGGGATTTTGTACATGAACGCTGGGGATCCAATGCTAGAAAACCAGATGAAGTGAAACCCAAAATTGGAAACGCAGTCCCCAAAAAGTCGTCTGCACTTGGCTCAAGCTCAAAATACAAATTCAAAATCGTCTCATTAAGTGAACAGAAGGAAATATTGGCCAAGAAGAAAACACAAGTCAAATTTCAATACTCATAAATTTTTTCTATAATGCAAAGACATGATATTTACAGACAGTCTACGTCTGACATTTCATTTGACAGCAGGAAAAAGTATATAGCAACGATGACAGGAAGTTTGAATTTAGATGATTGTTCAAAATAATAATATATATGGAGGCATTCGTCTGTCTGTTTATTATTCAATTTTGTTTGTCAAGTCAAACCTCCATCAGCGCAATCAAATTCAAAGGTAAAACAAATCAACAACGCAAGTTTCATATATTTTATATATATATATCATTCAATTTTATTTTATCCGTAAATTTATCGGCTCGCAGTTCTTACTTTATTTTTTTCACTTTTTTACTTTTTGTATAAGGCTGTGTGTGAAAACAAACTTAAACTCTCACGTGATCGTGTGTAATCTCAGCATTTCATTTAAAAATCATTTAAAATGCCTTACAAAATCTGTGATGGATTTCCATTGTACAAAAAAATTATGCTCAAAATCCACAGATTTCTTTGCAGTTAATAAAAATGTGGAATTAAAATGTCAGCGACCACCATCATCGACTTTGAATAAAGATAATCCTTTGGCATGAGGAGTTTGCTATATACAGCTCTGATATAAGTCACACGTGTGTTTGCACTCATTCTCTTAATCAAATGTAAATGTCTATCGAATTGAATTCAGAATTACAAAGAGTATTATAACAACATCAATTCTCATTTTTATACCCTTCTTACAAGTACTCAAGACTCTTCATTTTGACAATATGCTATACTGCGAAGCTTTCATATTTCACTATTATGAAAACAAAACAATTTTGATATTCATAACTATATAGAATCATGCACTACGTACATATTGTACATGCATATTTTACTCCACGTATATATACAGTCAACTACATTTACATATAATTTGTCTGAAGCATCTCACTTGAACCGCATACACGCATTGAAACTTGAAACAATTCTCCTTGTGTTTCATCCTTCGTCTTATAAAAAATTATAATTTATTATAAAACCTTATTTTTTCATACTAAGCCGTGCCTTGACTCATCAGTTTGCTTTCAACTTCCCGTTTCCAAACGCACTCTCTTAAAAACTCCCTGAAAATAAATAATATTTTCGCTTTACTTTACCTATTCGAGTCTTTTTACAACTATAATAATTAAAAATACGAATGCAAATTCGTTTTCATTACATGATTGAAAAGTTTTTGCCTGCATAGTCCGACATACGGGGAAAAACGTTTAAACATTACAGTACAGAGTATAGGTACAGGTACATGCATGAAGTGTATAGATTTCCACTTTGAAGGGGGGGGGAGACTTTAGTATGTACTATAGTATGTAACTGTGCTTCTTTATATGTACATATGTTTTAACTACCTATACCAACAGTCCACTGAACGAAATAATGAAAAGAGAATTAGCATTTTGTGAAAAAAAACTCCGGGAAACAAGTGTATGCTTCCACTCAATGTACATGTACAATGTATCTCTATATATCTGTATTGTGTATTTTACATTTACAACTAATTTCAACCATTTCACAACGAAAAAACCATGATGGCAGGATATCAGTTAATAATGCAGCACGTATATACATGTTTTGCTTGAGGGTATAGTGCTATAATGCTGAGAGTATTTGACGATGAGTGAGATGGATATTATACATCTTGCGATTAATAGTATATCACTGATATTCATTTTATAGATGAGAAAATAGTACATGGACGCATTAATCATACTTATTTCTTATGACACACACACACACACACACACACACACTTGTGGCATGGAAAGGGATATAAAAATGTGTTGCTTTTACAAATAGGTTGATGGTAAATCGCTGAGTCTCGCAATGAAATATATAACATACTAATAACTAGTTTGAATAAGTAAGAAAATATCTGCAGTAGGTAAAATTATAGAAATAAATACATCAATAGAGTGCACGAGAGAGACAGAGAGAGAGAGAGATGGAGAGGCCTAGAAAAATTCAGGCAGGAAGATTGAAAGGGGGATTAGAAAAATCTATTGGTATTGGTATTACTAGTGCATTTACATAATATATTTTATATTACAATACTCGTGTGTTTTGATAGAGTAAAGAGTAACAGGAGCGAGAACGAGAGAGAAAGAGGGAAGGCGAGATGTTTTTGGCACAGTTCAGACGTTCAGACATGGTGTGTGTCTGTTCCTAAAATGTATGAATGATGAATATTCAATCAACGAAACACCTGTGCCATATGGAGCTCCCAAAGACGACAACGACTGGAACATTTTTATTTCTCTTTCATTGCGGTTTTGATACTCGGTGAATTGTTTCATCAAGCCAGCTTCTTTTTTTTTTCTCTCTCTCTCTATATATATATATTTCTATCTCTGTTTTCCATCCTCTATCTAGTTGTATTTCTCTCAATTTATCTTGTATATAGTTGAATTATATAGATAGATTTGATACCAAACTATATTGGAGGAATACGAGTTAAACTATACTCCCAGGTTAGACTCTGCCATTTACATACATCAATAATATATATAAAAAAATAGATTCTCCATCGTTTTGACGAGGGAAGATGTGGATATACATTAGCAGACTAGTTTAAATATCTGTATAATCCCAACAAGAATGCTGACTAAAGTTAGGAAAACGTTCCTTGAACTCCTAACTGAGCCCCCCTCTTCTATAAACTTGATCCATAGTGAAAAACTTCCCGACTCTTTGTCCCATATCTCTATTCGAATCTCACCATGAACCCTAATCTGATTCTATAATTCTTATCATTCAGAATCAAAATCAGTTATCCGTAATTCAGTAATAGACAAGCCAGAGAGTAGGAATAACAGTTGAAAAATCAATCAACGGAAGTCAGTCTTAAAACAAAGGTCAGGCCGAGTTGATCCAGAGGAAATGTTTTCCTTGAATCGATTAGTCGAGTCTCTTCATTATCCTTTCATTAAATAAACAAAAGAGCTTGAAGATATCCAGTGCAATTTTTGGATTTTGAGTTCAAGTAGAGGATGGACCAAGGAAATACATTTTCAAGTCACCGACCGATATTCTCACATGGGAATGGAAAATTTCAACCTTTTGAGCCGCAACTTTATATAGAAAAATCCTCAATTTATCGGTACCTCTCTGTATATACATGTAGTTGAAAGTTTTCTGCTCTCTTGTCTAATTTCTAACCACAATCAATCATACTTATATTTATTACTAACCACAATTACAGAGTTACTAAAGTATTATTTAGTTACACCGGTTAAAAATATGTTTTATAATATAAATTAAAAACCAAGATTGCAAATACTGTAGAAAGGTTATTATGTATATACTTATGGTTAGTACTCTTGGTGAATTACAACTGTAGCAAAAATTTACCCATTTCCTAACGTTAAGCATTAAGCATGCAGTATCCTCGCAGTAGAAATATCTATACGAAGCCAACTGCACTATACGATACGTGAACATGGCAAATCCAAGTGATTATGTGGAATATCATGAAAGCACGACCATTATTTTTATACTTACGTTCTAGCAATAAACTGACGTAATTGCTTGCAAAGTGTCTGGTTTTTTGTACATGTGATGAGTCAAATTTATTGGAGAATGGAGCGGAAGAATTTTTTGGAGAGAAAGAACGAGAGAGAGAGAGAGGGGGGGATAACTGGGACTCGTCATCATCAAAACTAACCCCATGAAACATCAGGACGCATTCATTATTTCTCTATACTTGAGAATTTTCATTGCCTTATACCCATTCATGATCCTGCTGCTGGGATTTTCTTCAAATTTTGCAGGTTCGATTCTTTCTCTACTTTTCCATATATAGGTATATACTTAAATAATTACACAATGCAATATACCATTTAGTGGTCTAAATTCAATAGTAGGACAAAAAACAATGGACGACTGGGTAAATAAATGCAGATTTTGAACAAATTCTATAATAGGTATGTAGATAGATAGATATAGGGTTTTTATTTAACGTGTCTGATTTGACTTTCGCCCATACAACACAACCATTACATGGAAATTCGATTGTAAGTTGATTTAGTTATTTCCAGGATAAAATTGATGTTTTATGTAGGTATAATAGGTATGCATATTACATTACATCTTTCAATTTTTATGATGGTTATATTTTAAATGATTGCAAAAGAAATTTGTCGAATGAATCATTTTGTCCCAATATATTTGTACACGTCGTACATAGATGTTTTGTTCTGTTTAATTATCTGAGATTATAAAAACATTTATGTAATCTCTCCTTTGCTCTTATTAAGATTTTCTAATTCATCTCCTCGGGTAATCCTCATCTGATTTGCACTCGTGGTTGGTTCTATCTCATGCGTCATGGTCGGAGCTGCTATATGGAGATGACCAAAAGTTGAGGAAACTCGCACATCTAAGAAGACAGAGACATTTCGTTTCTTCAATGTATAGGCGACCACACAAGAAAGGGAAAGGTCCTTGGCAGTGAAAGTTTCTCGTCTATTGGATAAATTGTATGGTGAATTGCTACTCTTGTCGATTAGTTGGAAATTCAATTAAAAAGTCAATGAATGAAAAACATATTTTATGTTTTATCCTTTCTAGAAAGAAATATTGTGCCATCAAAATTCGGAAAGCTGTAGGAGGAGGAAGCGGAACAATCAACCCAGAATAATGATTTTTGTGACTGTTCTAATGGGCATTTTGTTTTCTGTTTGATGCTCGTTGATTCGGTCACAAAAGTCGAAGGTCTGGTAACCCTCAGTTGAATATTATGAGAAAATAAACTCTTCCAGAAGACCTTTTCCACTGAAGATCAACATTCTCTACAAAGTCATTCGCTCTGGTATTAAATCTTGTCAATTTAAAAAATTTGAACAATTTTCCGGATGGAAAAGAGGATTGCAATTTAAGTTGAAGTCACAATCCAGAAACCTATACATCATTCCCATCAATACTTAAAATGTCTATGAAAATATTGCCTTGTTTCTCGTATTTGAAACGAGTGCTTAAAACTGTTATTTAAAACTTTAAACACAAAGAGCCCGTCCTAAAGTTTTATGAGAATTAAGAGATATTATGTAATCATCTAATTGTACTTATTACAGTAAAACTGTAGAAAATTGTTTCAATGGATCCATTACAAATTTCTCTTGTCTATACGAAATTCACAAGTTATGAAATATGTACAAAAACTAAATAATAAAAGCGCATTTAACTGCAGTTGAATATCGATCGAAGCATTTAAAGTTTAAAGGGCTCACGTCATCCCCCGGATCCTTATAAACGTCAGCTCATACACATTTTCAGAAAAATCAAAACTTGACATGTTTATGTACGGAACGGTACGAAATGGAAATGACTGAAGAAACTGAAGAACTACACAGATGGGTACTACAAAGTATACGTTGCATGTTACAGTGTAAAAATGAAGGGAATCATTTGGAATTTGACTTCATCTCGAAGGGGATTTGAAAGATGAGGATGGGAGATTGAGAGAATGAAAGATAGTTGTATTGTATAAGAACATAAGAGAGCACATTAGTTAATTATTCATGATTGTAATGGTGGGGATTTATTTTTGTACAATATGTATAACTGCTCAGAAACTCCACACATTGGATTCTTAATGTCTCTTTTCCTGTACAGTTGGTCATTTGATCTCTATTAAGATAAGCTCAGGGTCCCCCCTTAACACAAACTCACCATATATTCTCTCTCTTCCTCTCTCTCTCTCCCTCCCTTCCTTCCTCTCTCTCTCTCTCTCTCTCTCTCTCTGAGTATAGTGATAGTCACACTTAAGACTCGATGGAAGTTGTAACAACAAAATTTCCTGCGGCTCTTGATGACACTCTCATACAATAGTCCTTATTCCCATATTCATACTATACAGATATTTGGGGATTGTATATGACAAATTAGGGTTTTCGAACATTTAATCAATATAAAATTAATTTATAATCCTTACGATTAGCTTAAGATTTAATTGTTTATCCCCCAATTTGTCACACGCTGTCTTTTCTTTGTCATCCTCCAATCCTCCTTTTGCTTTATTAGTAACATATATAGACATTTCTTGTGTTGTGTATGAAGTAAAAATAAAGTAAAATAAACAAACATGATTAAAAAAAGACATATAAAGGGAATAATCGAGACTGTGTACTTAAATAAATCCTAAATAGTAACCATATATGTACATAAATAATCATTATCATTCAAATTTTGTATGGTGCACATGGAGAGACGTAAAGAATTCCTCGGAAATTGGAAGCTCCATTAGGAAATGTTTACTCAAAATTTAATTTGACAACATGAGAATTCCTCATAGAAACTACCTGCTGGCTGCATGGTGATATTGTAAATTTATATCTTATCGCCTTCATTGGTATTGGTACTTATATATATTGGTATGCCTTTTCGTACCTCTGGTCAATCATCAACTATTGAAATGGTGCTTGGTGGTCAAGTCAGAAGTTTTATTTTCCTAATGTCTCCGTTGCATGTCATCCACACTATCTTGGGTCTCTCCAAACTACTTTAATAATAACTGAACATGTACAAACGGACCAATATGCTGAATTACTTTGATGGAATTACAATGGAGAATATTTCTGTATGGAGAATATTTCTGTATGGAATATCCATACATACTCGTATATATACATATGTAGATAGATGCTCATGTGCATACGCAACAGGAAGTTGGTTTATCAACATGTTATTATTACATATCCATATAGTTCACCATAGACTAGGGATATATATTATAACAGACTTGAAAAGTCTTTAGAAAATTGTCAGCCAGAACCGAATTAACACTCTAATTGGCTCGCCGTGTAAAAGAGGTGTTTACAAATTCACACTCCGAAAATTCTATTGGTCGTTGGATCCCTCAAAATTCGAATTCTGACTGACAATTTTCTAAAGACATTTCAATTCTGTTATATATTATTATATGTATCCCTAATCTGTGCACACATACATATGCATAGTGGCATACATGTGTGTGTTGTGTTTCTCCTATACCAATACAGATGCATTTACATTCAAATTTCCAAATGTCGATTTATTATGAGGCTACAAAAACTTATTTGGGATTGACTGATGACAACAATTGAAATGTATATCGTACATACATGTACAAATGAGAGACTCGGGGACATGTACATATTTACAGCTCCGTGCATCGAGTAAAAGTAATAAAACTAAAAAAATGTTCATTGTTTAAGACTGTGTATAGAAATTATATTCATAATGTGATGATGATTACCTTCCTTATGCAACTCGATAAATTAGAAACAGAAACAGAAACAGTGAAGTGGAGTGGAGTGTAGGTAAGTAAAACGTTCAAGTGATTCTAGTTGCTGAAACAATAGGAAATATAATCTGTGAATATCTCATATTCTTCATTCTCACTAAATACCTCTCAGTTTTATTAGTTCAAGTTGACTCTCCGAGTCCCATGGAGTGAGAGAGAGAGAGAGAGAGAGAGTTAGAGGGGTGGGGGAAAATGAGAGAATAATGAAATGAGAACTAATGTGTAATGTTGTTGTGTTTTGCCCGGTTCGAATACAAGTACGTGCTAGTAGCTATTAGTTAATATCACCATCACTTACAAATGATCTCCAAAATTTCACCTGCCATATTCTACCAGTTTTGGGTATAGTTATAAAGAAAAGTGTAGAGTGTTGAGTCAGAACCTTACACACACACGCACGAACAAACAAACTATATAGGTATAGAACAATAAATTCAAGATATTTTCTGCTCCACGTTTATCACGTACAGTTTTCATTTTCATCTTTCGTCTTGGCCTGCTGTGTATATAGCTTGAAGAAAAATGAAATTATTCATTGGGTATGTACAAAATGTCTTTAGTGAGTAAGTAGTCTATTCGTTTTAGTGCCTGGCGGAGTTTCTACCTACCTACCTATTTTCATTCCACGGAAAATGAATGGAAAAAACAAAACAAATTTAGGATAATTAGGTAAATTGTAATTAGTTCCAGAATTGATGAGAGTTTGGAAGGAACACAAGAAGACACACAATGTTATCCATATGTATACTTTACATAAGTATACATAAGTACCTGCGTATGTTTAGACAAATGTATGTGGATGGGGATGTGTAAGTATATAAGATCCCTCATAGGTTTTCTTATGTCAACAATCAACAGTAAGAAATTTGATTTTTATGCGCACCTAATGCATTTCATATTTACTGTTTACTGTCTCATTTCGAAAATGAGCTACATATATCCAATTGAAATATATGTATATATAGTAGCCGTGACAGTTTTTTTTTGGTAAGATATATCAACAAGTGGAAAATGAAAATCTAGTGGATAATGGGAATGAAATGACGTGTATTTTGTCTGTGTATTTGAGTGAGTAAGTAAGAGACGGAACAATTCGTTGTCGATTATATATACTTTGACTGCATGTGAGCACGAAATATGTAACTGTACATAAATAGGGATGGACTTTTAAGTCAGAGTCTTATGGAAACTCCATTTGCAAATCATAATGAATGGTATTGAAGAGAAGGAGAATTGGAACATTTTCATCTATATCCAGTGGAATGGAGGCGATATGTATTGGTAGTAAGTACTTACTGTGTGGACAAATACTAATAATACGAGTAGTTAGTTAGTTGGTAGTAATAGGCAGTAGGTGTTTGAGTGTTGCACTTGGGAACGAGAAGAATATTATTATTACATGATTATGCACATATCGTCGAGTGATGGATGGCTGAATGAGTGTAATTTGGCGTGTTTGTGTGTATGTGTGTGTGTGTCGTGCGTCTGTATCTTTGGACGAAGGTAGTTATTTTACTTGGAGGTTCACCTATGACGATGAGTTAGAGTCTGCTGGCTGTCGTCGTTCGTCGTCTATATACCAACTGCCATTACCTCCCTGTCCAGGTTCACGTTAATGCAACTTGCATATTTCCGATTGGCTCCGATCCATCTAATTGATTTCCACTTTATGGCACAACTCCTCAATACTTTTACCCAGTAGCAGTTCACCTCTTCCCTTCGATCATTTACTATTGATACATTTACTCTTCTTCTACTTTTTTCCCCATTCTTATTCCACACGAGACTCACGAGTTAAAGTTGACACTTTTCCTCGTCATTCCCATCTTTCTCGACTGTATTCATATATATATATATATAGAAATGTACAATATTTAATTTGTGTTTCATTGACTGGATAAACGGGACGACGATGGAGAGAGTCGAGTCAAGTCAAGTCAAGTAAAATCAAGTTGTTGTACTCTGAAATGACAACGGAAAGGACCCTCTTCATATTATTCCCAACATATATATATATATATATAGTCCCAATCACAATGGACAATCTAAATAATCTTCAGCCTGTTCAAATATTTTTACAGGTCGTACATCGAACTCTTCTCATCTGGATCCTTCTCGTTCCCCCACAAAAATATATATTACACACACACCGTACGTACGTACGTACGTACCGTACCGATGAGTCAAAGTCTTCTCTTCATCGTCCGCATCAAATTCTTCAATTCTCTGGAACCCTATACTATAATCATGGCTCACTTCATATACATTTCCTCGTCAAGCCTGTAAGTTTTTAATTTACGCTGTCATAATATTTTATTTCAAAGTAACTTAATTGCTTATAATGATCATTTCCAATTCCTATATACCATTTGGAATAACTCTACACACACACACTTTTCCATAGTTCAAAGTCTCAAGAAAAGTAATCTTTCCGTTCAAGGAATAATTAAGTAGTTAGTAATACGTCAACTTAATTATTGACAAGTCAACCAAAGTACAAAGAAGTGTATAGAGAGTAAAGACAAATATCATTTGGAACGGGAAGCTTCCGTTTCTTTCCTCTCAATTTCCATTCTGTTCTAGAACTGGCTGCATTGTGTGTAGCTCCAGCTACTTTGGTTAGTATACACAGAAGCTCAACAGGTGAGTAGAGATTCTTAACGCACATTTCTTTACTTTTGCTATGTGTATATATATTTTATCTATGTATAGACTTCTCATGTCGTTTTTGTTCCATTCCTCCTATTTGATTGATTTACATTTTGCTCTCTCGAACATTCACTTTCTCCCTCGTGTCTTTTCTAAAGTAACCACAGACAAATCCTCATGACATATTGTTAAAACTTTTAACTTTTTTTTCAAACATCTGACTTAATTGTATTTAAAAAATGTCCTCCCCTATTTGGCATCATTGGACCAATAGTTATGATTGCGATTTCAATTTTGATTGTCTGGCTTGAACGAATATATAGGTATCAAATAGACTTTCGAGTAGAGCAATGAAAAGAAAATATATATTGGTATTGTACATTTTGTATATAGTTTCTTAGAACCTTTTTTCAAGTTGGCACGAATAACTATCAATAATCATCTTTGATGTACAAGGTTATTTCCCTCAACTATCAACCTCACATCACGCATTTTTTATATACTTTCAATTCTCTCAATGTATATAGACGAAAGTGTAAGAAAAGTTTTGACTTGGCTACGTTTTAGTTTATTTTTCCATCCCAATTGTTTCCACATTTTAAATCCCCATTCTCTCTCTCTCTCTCTTTTGCTGTGTAAGTATGCAATAACTATAATATTTTAGCAAATATATAGCAAGCACATGCACGCTTGCTCAATATGTAGTGGTAGAATTTTGTAATAGATATTTTAGATATTTTAGTGCAATGTTGTGTAATTTCATGAAAGTAAATGACAATTTTTTTTCACACGGACTAAGATTAACATAAATTGTGTGTGTGTCCTTTTGCTTGTTCTCGTTCGTCTGCTGTAGTCTGTATGGGATTTTGAAAATGTTTTAATTGACTATTTTTAAATGTGTATAGTGGTTGAAAGGACAGCGGTTGTGGGGGAACAGAGTAAACAAATAAGCATTTGCACAATCTACTGTACAATTCATGTAGGTACATCTATATACTTATACTTATAGAGAAAAAAGAGAACGTTCACCAGTTGAGTATAGAAAACAGCTTTGTAATTTTCTAAAAAAAAAAAAAAATGGATCATGTTTGTTCAAAGGTCTTTTACATCATTTTATATAGCTACACACACTGAGTGAGGTGAATTTTGTATCTTTTAATTACATAACAGCTTCTGTCAATACAAATTGTACTGGTAGAATTTGAAAGCAGCTGCTGTGGGAATGACAAACTATGAATTTTTTTCATGTATGTAATAAGCATTGTAGTCTCTTTTTAAATGTAGAATATCATTTTCCCCATTTGCCTCTCCTTGCGTCTGACTATTTTTAATTTTTCCGCATTTGTATTTTGATCCATAATGCATGTCTGTGCTGCAGTATGTGAATTTTCTATCAGTGTTTCGCAGATCCCACATGCAGTCCTCAAAATGGGGACTCTGGAATTTCTCTTTTGCTGCCTATGTTCGTAACTTTAATAGTTTTTGCAAAAATAATACCTAATAATAAATAATATCTCGAAATTTATTCATGTACGATAGTTTAGATATGAAAATAATGAATAATTGGATGTCCAACACTTCTTTTTTTACAGTATGTTTACACATCTGATAGAGAGACATATCCAATCGTGAAAGAATTATAATGAAATAATGAAGCTAAAACCAACGTGGGAATTACTCTTGATTTCTGGATGTGAAGGACTTTCCATTTGGAATGAAATACGAATTCATTGATAAGACGTCAAGGATTAGCTAAGTAGTAGCGCCGATGGTGATGGAGAAAATTTTGGGTGAAACCCGGGTAAAAAGTCACCAGCACTCTACTACTTAACTTCCGAGACTGTCGTAACCATCACTCGAGAGGAAAAAGGCCTACCACAAGTTGATCAAAAAAAATACAAAAATTCAAGATCCACAGAATCCATAACAAAATTCTATAGACATATATCAACGAACGTTTTCTCGGACTGTAAATATATATATTCGTTTTTTGACAAATGTTTTACTTTTACAGTATATAGTAAATTCTCATTTTCCCCTTTTCCAAAATTTTGTTAAACTTTTTACTCACTTAAGTCGTGAATCGTGAATGAATTGTCAGGGGTCAATTTAGGAGAGAATCAGCAAAGGTACTTAATTTGACTGCAATCTAAAACCTTCCTATTCATGTATTACGTGTTGGCCGTTATCGTATTCTATTTATGACGTTCTATCTGCGTCAAATTACAAAGTGTTGTAATAGAACAGTTTTACATATATATGTACTTGAGAGTACTCGTGAGTAATCGAAATTTATCCAGCATGACTTCTAATTGATGAAAACGTACGTCACTGATTTAGATCAATTAAAAATTTCGTCATCTTTTGTAGTTCATTCGTATATGCACACAACAATACAAAGTGCTTATCTATAAAATCCGTTTACTATTTGTTATCCAATAAAAAAAACATAAATCTGAAAATATTGTTAATATTGTTAGTTAAAAGACGAGAAATGAAAACTTCCTATATATATATACTGTATTTTATTTGGTATACCCCGTATACCTTCCCTTAATGACCATAATTTATACAAAAGATGGAAGGAAATGAATGTGTGCATATAAAATTAAAATACGCACAACACGTGCTCTTCAACTGCCCAGCATATTTAAGTACGTCCTTTATTATATTCCGACTCTTTTCTATAGCATCACCAAATTCTTGTTCCAAAGTCGAATCCTCGTACAGAAAAACTATATAGTTTATTGGGGACTTCATAGTGTACCTACTTGTTGCAGTGTTTAAATGGGCATTTCATTCTTCATAATATGTAAATAATTTGGATCTGACATCATACCCATGTAACAAGCATTCTCGCTGTATTTCAAGTGAGAAGGAACCCTCGAACTGATAAATGACCGCTCGCAGTGATGCGGAAGGAGAATCCAAAAGTTTTCCCAGTCCCTGAATTGTGCTATATATGTATATGAATGACTCTTGAATTACGAATTGTGTATATTCCCCCCCTGGTATATATATAAAGGCCAGGGTAGAATAAGTGCAACACGTTTTCATAATTTAAATGACCGTTTTTATTTCTGCATACTTGTATTCAGTTATGTCTGTCTGTATCGACTTTCCAATTTAAACTACTAGTACATAAAGATAGG
Organism: Gisinianus flammeolus; assembly: GCA_034699125.1. Classification (NCBI taxonomy): domain Eukaryota; kingdom Metazoa; phylum Arthropoda; class Collembola; order Symphypleona; family Katiannidae; genus Gisinianus; species Gisinianus flammeolus. Next base: position 1,177 of record JAIUND010003136.1, on the reverse strand, counting down.
TTATATACACATTATTTTTGTAAAAGGAAAAGGAATTGTCTGAACATTTCATTCATTTTCAAAATTGTAACTAGATAATTTAAAACATTATGGCAAAATAACTAATGTCTACACGGTTTTAGTGCAGGTACATTTAAATTAATTGAGTTAAAAACATCTCTATGACAATGGACAGTAAATGTTGCAAATATGAGACAAAAAAAAAAAAATGATGAAGAGAAGAAAACTTCGCCAGTGCCTATATAAGATATATATTTCATCGCACTTATGTTGTCTTCCTCATGCAACCAGATGACAACTCGTTGACTCGTTTTTGGCAGTTATGCGTAACGCATAACAAAGCATGGAATATAGAAATGTATACCTACTACATGGGAAATTCATATAGATAGCTGTCAAGTTAAATAGAAGCTCAAAAAAATAAGGGAATGAAAACGGATATGAAGTTGGAGTAGATGCAGATTCGACAATTATTCAATTGAGATCATTTTTGTCCTTGCTGAGTATTCAATTTCCAGCCATTGGATATATCGTACATACATATCTACAAGACAGCCGTGGACAAAACTCAAATACAAGATCATGGTTCAAGTTAGTGTACAGAAGCAAAAAATTAAATCCAGCTAAAGTTAAATAAATTGAGCTAAATTAAAATTGAAATGAAAGCAGGGAGCACGGAGGAGGGTGGTATGATGATGATGATAGAAAGCAGTTTTCATCTTTTTTTATAGTCATAGATGTTGCATCCATAATCTATACTCAAGTTGACACGTTTATTCAGAAATTCGAGTGGATACTTTCATATGGCTTTGTTACATTTTCCTGTAGTTCAAGTGACCATATATAAGTATATATCAATGCATACGAATCCCGTTGAGTCATATACAAGGAGGATAACTTTCAACTCGAAACGTTATTTTTCCTTCTCACAATCAGTACCTATAATGTAACTTCTGTGCTTCTTATAACCATATTTAGGTGAAGGAAAACAAGATGTAAGTCCCAGATTATGTCGACATCATCATTTGACAGTTGTAGCAATTGCAAATCCTTTTTTTCGTACTTTAATATCTAAAAAGATTTGACAGATATTTCTGTACTATATATGTTACAGGGATTATGTATATTTCAGTTACTTTATATAATCCCTAGTTATTTTATATAATAACGTACCGTT
>JAIUND010003135.1:0-17508 GCA_034699125.1 Gisinianus flammeolus | reverse complement strand
GAAAGAGAAAGAGAAAGAGAAAGAGAAAGAGAAAGAGAAAGAGAAAGAGAAAGAGAAAGAGTAAGGACTAAAGGATAGGCTAAATAACTTACGCTTCTGTGGCTCAGACTCACAGTCCATAGAAAATATGTGCTGTGAATAATATATGTATTACCTGCGTCATTCCACCTACTGACCATGTAAAGGGAAAAGGTGTAGTAGTTGGGCGTTGGTACATGATGGTGTTTTATTATGTAAATAAATACCCATTTCTAAAGATTCGTGTCGCTTAAGCACTCCAACCGGTAAATAATCTAAAAAATATATAAAGTAATTTAATCATAGATCGGGTTCTCTCAACCACCAAATCAAATCTTAAATCAAGTCCTACCATTTCCTTTTGTACATTTGTAACTTTTTAAAGGCACATTATTCCATGTACGACTTGTTTGATTCAACAACATTCATAAAAAATATTCTTGAGCTATGGTTGACAACAAAAAATGAGATGACCTGTTTCAGCGAATTTCGAGGAATATATAGGCATTTGTTTTTGTTAAAGAGTAAAGTATGGTTTGATATTTGTTAAATTTTGAACAAACTGTATAAAATTAATTATATTTATGACAATGTGAGCTAGTAAAGATAAAATGTAATACAGTATAGTCAACAATCAAATTTTATTGCTCAGGAAGTCAATGTTGGCTAAGAAAGGGAAAAGGAGGGAAATATTCGTGATCCACAGTACATAAGATATGTATTTATGGCACAACTTGCAAGACTTCCAAATTTGGTAGTGTAATGTCAAGGGAAAGATGAGGAGGAGGAAAAGGAATAAGAAAATTGAAGAGTAAGTGGTCTGACTCAACTCTCTGTATACTTTCCCTCCATTTATGCTATATTGCATAGTAGTAGTCGTCGACGTCGTCGAAGTCGTACGAAGCAGGAGGGAAATGGTATGATGGTTTCCCATCCACTGAGCGAGACATAGGGACAAGTTGGCAATGTGGTAGAGATGGCTGAGAGACGAGGTTGAGAGTGAAGTTGGATATAAAGAGAAAAGGGAAAGAGACACAGAATGAAATGAAGGCAAATCAAATCTAAAGAGATAATTTTATTGATGTTCCTTTGGACTTGGAGCAGAAGGCCATAGTTTAGACGCAAGAAAGGGAGTCGGAGAGGGAGAAAAAGTAAGAGTAGGGACTTGAGAGTGAAGTTCAGTTTGAGCTACTGTGTAGTGCTAGATTTACTTGTCGAGGTAGAAATAGGACGACTTTGGATCTGAGGGAAGAGAGAAAACGAAAGAGAAAGTGAAAGAAAGAGGAAAAGAGAATTTGGAGAAGAGAAAATGAAATTGTGAAACTATTTTCGGTTTCTTCCTTTGTAGGTCGTTCACAAATGGGTACCAGGTCATCGTGATCCCAAGCTTCGCTCCATAACCGACAAAAGTAAGTAAAAGTAGGAGTAAAGTACGAGAAAGAAGATAAGGAGTTGTCAAACTTTGAATGGCAGAGAGAGAGAGAGAACACAAAACAACCGTCTGCAATAATCAAATTTACATTCTAGTTCACTTCTTATTACAATAATAATAATATTCCGGAATCAAGTCACATCAAAGTATATTTTTATAGAGAATCTCCACAATCTATCTGTAGAAAACTATTCAAAATCTTTTCAATTGTATGTTTTTAAATGTCCAAAAGACTATGATTCACAACTGAACTAAAATGTGAATTTTATTATTGTATCCCGTTTTTCGTGTACTTTCCTTTTTTATGCTTCTTTTCTGTTTTTGTTGTCACTGAGCAAACGATAAAATGAACAACAAAATACTAAATTTAACATATTTTTTTTCACCTTTCGTAGCTATACTTTTACTCAAAATTGATGATAAATTTGTACCAATTGCGGAGACGGGAGTTGTAGACATTGGTGCAGAGGTTTGAACGAATATAATGCGGAGATTGAGAAGTTCATTTGAAATCAATATACCTACCAAAGAACGTGTGAAGAGAGGAACCATGACTGAATTCTCACCCAGTGATGAATGTCTGTACTGCAGAAAAGTTTTAAACCGACTGAAGAAATATTCAATCCTTGGCCATCTTACGAAGTTCAAGCTAGCACAAAACTTCATAATACATGCGAGAATCAGCTTAAAGTAATATTATACGCTAGTATTTATTAGTATCTCTACCCTGTGTACGTTTATCAAACTCCGGAATACTCACAATCAACTCTATATATTGTGCGTAACATTTCACTTTCTATTTAAAAACATACAAACTTACCTATATAATTTTAGTAACATTTATATATATATAGGACCTATATTATAGGTATATGTATATATTATACAAGTTGTACACTTGGTTTTTTTCTGTACAAATCCCGTAAATGAATTACTTGTAGAGCGCCTTGTTTGTCGGAACATTTTTTTTCCTTGAAGAGGAAAAAACAGAAAAAGTTAACAGTTGGTTTGAGTATCAAAATGATAGTAAACCACATTATGTTGTGTGCGTAATTTGGGGGATTTTCATATGTCTACCACGCAAATAGACTAGGGCATAGGTAAAGCATCGAATGTGGGAAGCACGGGCTGGTTTCTTCTTTACACTCGCCAAAGAAGTTAGAGACTGCTCTGAAATTTATGACGGGAGGGCCATAATTAAATACCCTTACACCTATACTTTCATTATAGTTGCTCCTTGAGTAAATTGAAGAGACTGCTACAGAGTCTTTTCTCACTAACTCGTGTGTTGTTCCATTTTACTTTCTACAAAGTTACCTTATGCCTGTGCTTCTCTTAACTGTTTTTGCTCCACAAAACGAAATTATTCAAGAGTCTCGAGAAGCTCAGAAATTTAATATCGAGGGAAAAACTAGGGCTTTTAATTTTAATATCTGTGTAAGCGTTTGTTCCCTTTCACTTGTTCTCTATCTATTTGGATGAACCAGCTCTTCATTAAATATTGGACGAATGTGTTGTCCCGAAAAATTCGTCGACGGAATCTATCTACAACTATTCATATGTACATGTATAGGACTAGATAATTTTTTTGCACAAATTGTGATTATTGTTTACAACGAACATATCATTCACAATGAATTTCAACTTTTATACACACCCTTTTTAATCTTTATACATTTAAAAGAGTACCTGCTCTGTTTCTTTGTTATCAAGTTTTGCGAATCGATTGTAAGTTTGTTGTATAGTACAACTTGTATTATAGGTACATTCAAGTTGAGGTGCATAAAGAAGCTCGAGTACTACTATAATGCATATTTAAAGCCGAGATTATAGTACTTGACTTGTACGTCTATTTGTAAGAGCAAGTTTATTTGAACAGACAGGAATAAAAATAATAGCTATACTTCTTGTGATTTTCAAATAGATGACCATATTTTAGAGTAATAAATAAATACTCATTGCTAGTTAGAGCAATGAGTGTGACTATTAGAGTGCAAATTAAGGAACTTCATGTCTTATCTGTGGAGGCATATGATGTTGTTTGTAGTATTCATTCGCAAAGGTTTTTGGATAACCGAATAAGTGTTTAATTAATTAATTAATTAATTAATTAATTAATTTAAGCACTTGGACTAATATTTTAAAACTCAAGTGAGAAGTTGTAATAGCGCGAAGATTAATATTTTATGCGAAAAAAAGATAGAGCAAAACGAAGTTCATAAACGACTGATTTCCACGCACTACTAGAGATGTTGTGTGTTATATTAAGGTAATGTTAACACACAGACTTGATTTTGTTTTGAGGAAAGAAATAATGTCAGTTATACTTGGAGCAGCTTTACGCACACTGATTCTATGTCTATAATGGAGAAACTGAAAACAAGCCTTATAAAAAAAACATTTCCAAAAATAGGAAATGAACAGACAGTCGAATTTAATTTATTCTATTTATAGAAATATTCTTGTCTCCTTTAAAAGAAATAATTGTGAGTAAAGAACCTCATGCTGGTAAATACACGTTTTTATTCATCGCCCCTTGTAGAAAGTACTCATTTCAAAGTACATAGGTAAGTAAGTACTTACATGAAAGAGCATGTGTGTAATTGATAAAACCGTGTGAGGATTTCGTCAATACACTAACAATTATTGCGGGTATTTTATATTGTACGTAGAAATTACTATGTAAGATTTGTTGCCAGGAAATAAAGCTCTTTGCTGGGACTCTTAATTTATTTTGTTCAGTCATTCATTCATTCATTCAGTCTTATTGTATGTATGTATTATAATCATTATAATATTATTAGCTTTCGTTCAAATAAACTACGAATCGTCTTTCTTATTTTTATTTATTTATTTACTTTGGTACCGTTTCTTACATGTATAGTTCATGTTGAGTTACACAAATTCTCGTGTTGAAATTATGGACAGAATATTTGTTGAGTTCTGTCCATGTACACATGTATATATTTTTATCAACTTTTGGTAAATGACTAAACAAAAAACGTCGACAAATCATTGTCAAAGATGGGGGAAGTTGTATTTGCAAATTTTCTGTGCATGACTCAAAAGTCTTTGATGGAACATGGGATGGATAAGGAAATGTAGACAATGGGACTCTCTTTCTTGAAGTGAAGCTCTAATGCTGCAAATAAATACGTTATTGTATAGTATTCTCGTAGAACAAATATAACAAATCAGGAAATGACAGGATAATAAAGTATGAATTGATCATGTTTAGAAGTGTGCGCCATATAGTTAGTACGGGACGAAAGTAATTTATAAAAAATAAAGTTATGTAATAAAGACTATAATAATAATAAACGAAAATATGGAATACATGTAGGAAACAATCTACGGTGTATATTGTTAAGGAAAAGACTTGAAATTCAAAAGTCTGTATAGTGAAAGAAAATAAATATTTAATAATCACAAAAACTTTCCTAATCTACTTATATAGTATTCATCTTTACTCTTTTCTTAATTGTAATTGTAATGATTGTTATAATTTTTAATACATGTATTTATATTTATCATATTTCGATAAGTTGATAACACTATTGTTATAACTTATAACCATATGTTTTTAATTGAATGAATTCATTGCTTCAATCTTGGGTTGTAAACTTGGTGATTGTTAAGCATTTTGGAATCAACTTTCCTCGTCGTTTATGTTCTTTTGTAGAACTTTTACATCTACATCATTCGGGGACACGCATATGATATAGAAATTATTTTTTCAACTAAACAACGTCTGCGTTTTATAAATATGTTGAGAGTCAATTGTTAAAGAAATGTTATACGTAGCAAAGTTAAGTACTAAACTATTCAATTTTCATGAATTGGCTACAAAAGAACATGTAATTGTAGGAAAATATAAAAGTTGTTGTTCATTGTAATTAGTACATTTGTTACTCTATTCAATCCAAATGGGTTTTTTTTATATATGAATAATAAAAAAAAGTGTTATATAAAAAATGTTTCGGATAAAGTTTTTGTCATTCTTTGTTTTTTTTTCATGTTTTAAAACTGCATCCATCCAATTCCTTCCTTTCTACTTAATATATTTTTATTGGCTTTAGCTTTTAAACGAGTGCATTGATAGGCGAATAAGAAATAAGAATACAAGCATTGTACAACTTGTACACTGTGATTGATGAATACAAAAATGTGTACACCATGACGAGAAGGCATTTGTCATACTATGCCATGATTAGTTATGCCAAATTTAGCCATACATATCATATAGAGTCAGGCCGGAACACCATTGCCACTTGACACAATTTCCTCTCTCCATAGTCATATAATATGGTGGAAATGAAGGAGGAAGCACGAGGATTTTTTTTTCCCCTTCTCTTTGACTTGACTTGTCTTTTTTATAGTTTGAATCATATAGTTAGGATTCCACCATTTCAGGCCACGTTCTACGTCCTATTTCTCTCTTTCTTCTCTTGCTTGCTCTTCTTTGTTTTTGGTGGAAGAGAGAGAAATCCATGAAATTTGCTCGAAGCAGATGCTGGAATCCCATCTCATGTCGTCGCATCTTCTTTTCTTTAAGCCGTCTATTGTTCATGAAGCCAGTCGTTCGTCACTGCCTTTCCATCCCAACTTGGAATATACAAAACTTTTCATTCTCTCCAGACTCTTTCAAGTAAAAGTGTAGATATGCACACCTACATACAAACATGTACATATACGTTTTAGAATGTAGCGTTCTTTCTTTCTCTTGCTATACCCTCAACGCTGAGGACAGAGTTGACACGTACATAGTAAATGATACAGAATTTGAGTCAGTTGCATGTAAAGCGTACCGTAAACTATTGTAGTGCCGTGCTCAAATGTAATTGAATGGCGTGTCTCTCGCTCTCTCGAGTCTGATTCTGTTCTGGTGGTGGTTCTGCTGCTAGCTGCTCCTGCTGCAGGTCTCTCCTTTCCTTTGCTCTCTCTCTCTCTCTCTCTCCTCTTCTGCTTTCACTGCCTTTTGTCCTTCAGACCAGAAACCAAAACCAACAAAATACACAGTCTCTCGTCAACGGCATTCATCCATATCACTCTTCACTTGAGCTCCATAGCCTCACAACTATATATGTATGCCAACCCATATACATATATGTATAGACAGACTGGAAAAGGATATGATACAGCGAGAAATTTCTTGGGAACCTCTACAGAGATATACAAACAGAGATACAGTTTTCCTTTTCACCAGGAACTGAACCGTCAGCAAGTCAGCACTCGCGCACACACACACACACAAACACAAATACACACGGAGCATTGACGATGAGCACAAAATTCAAGTCACAAACAAAACTATCCACCTTTTCTACTTCATCCAGAAACTATTATAGTTCCTCGCCGCACGATTTATTAAGTGTATTATAGTACAAAACACCGCTCCATTTCCTTTATACAATAATGTATTTGTTACCCTTTTACTTTGCTCTCCAGTGGCACTTCATACAGAATATTATTATGTTGTTTTGTTGTTCACTTCTTTGTCAAATTTTCATTTCTCTTCTTCTCCTTTCGTCGTCGTCATCGTCATCTTCTCTTTCCTCCCTCTGCCTTCACTTTCTCTTCTCGCCCCCCTCTCTCACTCTCTGTCCTCTGTTTCTCGGTCGATCCATCCATCTAAGGTATCTTCAGAGGGAAATTGTATCATGTATTCAGTTCAAATGAAAATGAAGCTCTCCTTCTCTTTTAACAGATCCCCCACGTTTAATGTCTATTTCAAGAGCAATTATAATTGTTAGTAGAGAGAAAATCAATCAAAGGGAAATGAAAATGTTAAACTTGTATTTATAACTTATGAACGCAAAACAATAAGCAAATTCCATGGATACCCGTGTGTTTATTCATTTACTCACAGACGCGCATACGAGGAAGAGGAGAGAGAAAACCGTGGAAAACTGTAGTCTTTTTATAGATGCACAAAAACACCGTGGGTTGAAGTCGGGTTGGTTTGATTTTGGTTGCAGCTGTGAATGTGGTGGTGTCGCTAGTGGAGCTTTCGGGGGATTACGGATTCTACCCGTTGGTTGGCTGACTAGTGGGTTTTTGTGTATTCTCACTTTATGAGTAGGTTGTAAAATTATGTGCACGGACTATCCGGGTTGCAATGGACATTTCTTCCACATGATTTAAATACGGAACCTGCTCATGGAAATTATAGTTATTTCAACCATCTGACCTTGTCCCTCTTGACAAATTAAGACCAATTCAGTTGGGATTTGATGATGCTCTCGCTTTCGAACCTCTATCTTCTCCAGGAAGACCAACTCTATAAAATTTGCAATAAAATCGTGGTTTCCTTCTTATACACCAAGTACAAGACCAAAGGTGTAGAAATTATGATGCAAAGTATTGGTAAATCGGATAATGTGTTGTCATAAAGTATTCTTTAAGTGTAAGTTTGTGTAATCAGCATTACAAATTATGATTGTCATCAGTTGTTAGTCAATGATTTTGTCCGGATTCATTTCCCTCATGTGAATCCTTTTTGGGATTTTATATCTGTAAAAAACACTCGTACTTAAAAGAGTTGAATATCAAAGACAAATTTAAAAAATGCATGAATGAGGAATAAGAAGACTTGTTTTCAACTTTTACATGGTTGGGAATAGGAGTTTTTTTATCAAAAGGAGTCAAAAGTTAGTTAGAATGTAGTGAACATATATTGCAGTGTGAGTTAAATATGTATCAACGTGTGATGGAATTGTAGCGGAGTCGAGTCCTTGATAAACAACAAAATGGATGAAGAGAACCCAAAGTGAAGGAAATATTTCGTTGGCATTCTTCATTCACTGAAGTCGTTGCGATGTGTAATTTGTTGATGTCATGAACAGTGAGAAAAGGAAGCAAAGCTAAAGGGTGGAGTGAAAGCGGAAAGATCTCTTGTTTCACTTTCAGTTTTCTAAAGAATTTCTTTTTCTCTCTTTCTCCTTCTATCCTTTTACTTTTGCTTTCTCTTTCTCCTTCTCTTTCTCTCTCTATTTCTTTCTCTCTTTTTTCCTTCTCGTTCCTTTTCATTCTCTCGTTCTCTCCATCCATTTTATCCAGAGTTGAATCATACATACGTAAAATGAACACGTCCACATCCACTTTGTTTTCCAGGAGCTCAACGTGTACGTTCTCGGATATTCCCTTTGGTGAAAACAATCTTTGAAACTTTGGCGGGGAATTACCTACCTCAATTTTATTTGCCTCCATGGGGGGTCTCAACCACATGTAATATAATCTGTATAATGTACAGTCAACAGAATGTAGGAGGCATTCATACAGTTTGATTTAGAGCAGTCATTAACGTCATTAATGTCGGCTGCGACTTGTCATTATTATTTTATCCTTATTATTTACTTTGTTAATGACAACTAAATTACTAAACCAAAATTTCAATTAGCTCCAACTGATTAATTCCCGCCTTTCTCTCAATCTCTCTCTCTTCACCAGAAAATTTAAACTTTAAAACAAACTGTAAAAAATCTCTTTCATTTCATTAGAGACAAGCGTACATTTACCAGCCAATATGAAATACTAACCAAATTTTAAGCATTTATGAACCACCAAATCTGATTTATACAAGTGATCATAACGTAGTGAGGAATGAGAATAAAATGACAAAAACGTGATGCAGCGCATTTATTATCATGTAAGTTCTCCTGTTTTCAAATCCAAAACCAAGTAAATAAGACAGAAGACTGCCAAGAAATAAATAGAGAGAGGGAGAGAGCGAGAGGGAGAGAGAAAGAAAGGTTTTGTATAAGGAACGTTTGCCGAATCAACGCTCCACATATTATACAATAGAATAAGACTTGTTTCCAGTCATTCATTTTAGATGGAAAGTTTTCTCGGCTTTTCAGTCTTGCGTCGTCTATACAGTCAAGTCAGTTGGTGGGTTATGTAGCCTTTAGCTGTTGCTGCTACTGCTCTTTGGGAAGGCATTTCCCAACTCCAGTAGTTTCTCGTCCAACGTTATAACTGGCATCAAATCGCATTGCGCTCACAATTTTCTCTCTCTGGTATAGTTTTCCTTTTCTCCCTTTCCCGTTACACACTAGCTTCAGATTTTTCAAAGAAATAGAAGTAAGCCTTCGCGCTTTCTCTCTCTCTCTCTCTCTTTTGCTCTGCCTTGGGTCTTGGTCTTGAGTTGAGTTGAACGAGCACACACAGAAATAGGAGAATAGTGACAGAATGAAATACATATGAAAGACTATGTATCCATATTTTAGTATGGACCATATAGGAAAGGATTCGAAAGAGAGAGAGAGAGAGAGAGAAAGAAAGAAAGAAAAAAATTCGACTCTGCGGAAAGAAGTAGCTACAAAGATTCAGCGTCAGAGTTTCAAGTAAAAATGTCTATATGTGTAGTAGTTTTTGGTTTTCGACGTAAATATCGAGAGTATTTTCCTCGGTGGGGAAGAAGAACACAAGTCTATAGCTAACAGTCAAAAGGAACTTGAGATTGTATTATAAAATGGTTCTCGGAAGACAGGGAACTTCCTTTTACAAACTTCTGCTCGAGTCTTGAAATGGCAAGTGCGGCAATTTTCATACCATTAACAAAGTCAGTTACTTTTACTAACTTTTTTTTTTACCCCTGTATAGAATCTCAAATAGTTTCAATTACTTTAAATTCATTTGGAATTTCTGTACCAACATTCATGACTCTGGTCATAAATGCTATACAGAGCAATCTCTGTTCGTTTTGTTTGTTTTCCTTCAGTTTAATTCATTATCCATTTTCGCAAATACACTGGCCAACTAATGTACTTTTCTCTCGATATCAAGTGGATTCAAACTTGAACTCACCCTTGTTTTAATTTAATATCCATTCATTTCTATACATGCATACAAATACAAGTTCCTTGGCTTGAGAACCTTTTGTACTTTTTCAAGGGAAGGAAGTCTACTTTTGAAATAAAAAGCGGAATTTTAATTATTACCTCATGAAGTTTCTCTGTAAAAAGAAATACGTTTAGAGTGAATATAAAAAGGGATATATGGCTGTAATTTGTACTAGGAAGAAAACGGTGACATTCGATACAAAGTAATGACTTGCAACTCTGTCACATTCAGATAATTGTTCATGTAAGGTGCATTTAAAGCGGTCGACTTGAGTTGACTGTACGAGCTTCATTTGAAAATAAAGACCAAGCGAGAGAGAGGGAGAGAGAGAGAAAAGAGAGAGAGAGAGAGAGAGAGAGAGAGAGAGAGAGAGAGAGAGAAAATCCGGACCTGCTGACTTGACTCAATCGACTTTTGGTCACATAATAGAGTGAGTCAGTCAGAGAATCTGTACAATAGTCAAGTTTGGAAAAGGGAAACGAACTGTGAGGAGAAAATCAAGTATTTATTCGAGTCCGTCCACAACTTTCCCAAGGTTGTGAGGAGAGAAAGAGAGTAATTCAGCCGGTGGGTTAAAACCGACTCAAAACATGGTAAGGACTGTACTATTACCTCAATTCGCATCCCATTCAAACCAATGAATCAACCATGAAGCGTCATTATTCTGTCTTCAAATACCCGTCTGTTTTCATTTTCAACTCACTCCGAGAGCGTCTCCACTCAAATCACATGGCATTTTCTATACACTATATATCGTACGTGTATTTTCCCATACAGCTGTAATCTATAATTTGAATTCAACTTTTACAAGAGAAATAAACCTTCAATCCAAAAACCATGAGCAATACAAACGTGCTTCATTTGTGTATGCACTAAATATGTACACAAAGTTTCTCAAAGCTATGGGTGTTTGTTATATACCTGTAGGAGTTTTCCTGTCTCATCTCCTCTGACATCGTGCTGTGCCAAGGTAGTTGGATTTTACCTTGATGCTGAGCTAACTCAAACGATTTAATTCATAACCCTTAACAACTCCAGAATTTCACCTCTATATTTGAGCATCACGGAGTTTCTGAACTCTGATTTTGTAATATTCATAAAGATAGGAATCAAAAGGGCTTGATTTTTTTTTCTTTTCTAAATCCAAGCCTCGCTCCGGCTTTAATTGGTTGAATTTATGGGAAAATGTTTGTACTCACCAGGATTATTGTTTGCATAATGGTTTGGAGTTATTTAAAAATTTAGAACGATAAGGATTTTAAAATGTAATAATGGAAACCGGGAGACTCAATTAAATAATTTTAGTCAAGGCGATTAAAACGGACAGAGACATGATTTATGGAGAAATGCCTGGTCAAAGTATGTAAATTGTACATCAAGCAAACACAACATTCTCTGGAGTACACGGGGAAATGTATGAACGTGATGTGTTGTGTATGTTATATATACCAACTAAAACTAACACTATAGATTGCCGAGTGCAATGCCGAACCGCAACAGTAGACAGAATAACCATTGGACGTGTAATCCGTTATTTGCATGCTTAATATTGTACGAAGGAAGGAGCTTAAATTAAATTATAACACGAGTTTCTTGCCTAATTGAACTTTTATGGTGCAGAAAGTCACTTCACATAGTTATCCTTATAGCCTTCCCCAAATATTCAAGATTGGCATACGTTCAAAATTATAGCAGTGCGTCTCTGTGTGTGTATGAGAGTGCGTAATTGTGAGAATTTAAATCGAATTCAATTCCAGAGTTTAAAATGCCACTGCTCCAAAATGTAACAATATTTGCATGGCAAAACAGAATATACTCTAAATTAAACAGTATTTACAGAGGGAAAAAATATTTTGTATTTTTGTCGAGATTTTTTACAATCATTTATACTCAGTAAATACTTTTCAATAGACAAATGACGTATTTGTTTCGTGTACCTACTCAAAACTCAAACAACTTGATGTTGTATTCAAATAGCAAACAATTGAATTGAAATTTGAATCCAAATAGCTCATACTTGAATTTGGGAACAAAGAAAATGAAATCCATGTCCGGGAAACTCTAGAGATTTCACAGTGAGCTAATTTAAGAGCTTGAGAAGGAGACGAGGAAGATATCCTCGGAATTTCTCGATTGAGCCAAGGTCTACGTATGTACTTATGTATATCCTCGCCACAAAATCCTTTCTACTCTCATCTATTCATTCAAAGATGTTGACAACAACAACTCTTTTTCCTCCTCCTTCGTCTAATTCTTTTCCTTTCTCTTTCTCACCTCTTTTTCCATTCGGCACATTGGACTACTACCAATAAATATTTACACAGAAGTCACCTCATTATATGAAATCGTCAAGGTTCCTCGCAAACTCTCAATGCTCCCAGTTGTGTGTGGAGAACTCTGCCTACTTTACATATTAATTTACAAGTTTCTCCATGTACGTGTATTCATAAGTGAAAGGGTTTGGAGTTCAAAGTCCTCAATTCAAAGTGTTGGTAGTTGGTAACGTGTCTCTGCAGTGCTTTCTCTTATTATTTTCATTTCCCTCTCTCTCTCTCTCTCGCTCTCCTTCGCTTTCTCTCTCTCTCTCCGTACGCAACGTAAATTATATTTCTTTAGAAGAATTGTGTTCACGTTTACGTTATATTTTGAGTGTAGTTGTTAGTTTTGTGTTTGAAGTTGTGGAAGTGAGCGGAGAAAGAGTGAAAGAACTTTAAAGGCCTTCCGCAAAGCAAAATTTTGTATGCTTGAACAAGACTCTTGTTCTCTCCTAATAAAACACACCAACCATCGACCCAGTTGCTTTTTATGTTGTAAACGTACACCGTAATTTAACTTTCAAAGTTTTACACTAGTTTTCCCTTTCCCTTTCCAATCTCTGTACTTTCATATTTCCTACGCTCCCGTCCTCCTATATAGCTTGGCGTCTTTCTTTCATTTGTGTCGTGTGTGTGTGTGGGTAGGTGTGTGCAGTCGGGTGTGTTTAGAGTTTTGAAGTTTGGTTTGAGTATGTACTTGAAGGGAAAACTCAGGACAAGGAACATAAATATATCTGTGTGTATATACGCATTTCCTTTGACAAAGAGGAGAAGGAAAAGAACTGGGAAATGAAAGTAGAACGACTTATTGTTATTATTGTGATAGCTTACGGCTGCACCCAACCAACTTGTTTTTTTCTTCTCGTCGCCCAATTGGTTTCAGTGCATAGTCATATATTGCTTGCAAATGAAGACTACAATTTCCACTGGGACAATTTCAACCTTATTGTCACTAGAACAAAATCTTCTTTCTAAAAATAGGGAATACATGAGAGTTTATTTAGTGTCAAAGCAACATTAAGAATTTGAGCACGGATTCAATAATCGAATAGTAGTGAAACGGATGATTTTTTGTAAATGAATGTATGGAGAGTTCTGGTGAAAGATTTGGAATGAATTTTGCATGTGGTCAATCGTTGTGTGTGTGTGTGTCAAATAAAGATGGGAATATTTATTATTTGGGGTTTTAGAGTGTAGGAAATCAAGGTGGAGAGAATATATTCTTTGGGTTTATGGATGCTGAATGGTAAGCTGTGGTGTGATGGCTCTTTGTGGGATAATGTGATTGGCGTGCTTACAAGCTCAGTGAATGAGACAATGTGGAGTGTAAAATATCCATGGAAAATAATATCAAGTCCCATAAAGAAGATAAGAAAAGAGAGAGCAAAAGAGAGAGAGAGAGGGAGAGACAGAAGAGGAGGGGGAAACTATGAACATTTTATGACCAACTTGATATGGTATCAATCAACGTGATGCAACGCGAAGACCTAGCCGTACAGTAGCAATAAATCCTTCACCCAATGGGATTATCGATTCTTCATCTCACATGAAGTGAAGCACCGGGCGAGAGCCCTTTCATCCTTTCTCCCCATCCGAATCATCTACTAAATACATGGAGTCAGTCACACACATACACACAAGTTTCCGCTATCCTTGTGTTCCTTCTTCTCTTCCCTACTCCGTCCTCACTCACTACTGACTACCGACTAGACACAAAACTAACACAGCCAGTCGTCCCAGCTTGCTTTTCTATCCATCCCTCTCATTTTCTCTTATGGTATAATTTCTCGTTCTTTTTCTCTCCTTTTCCCTGTATGGTGTATGTTCTCGAGTACAAACAAACGTACACACACACACATACACACACAAACACACTCCACGGTTTTCTAACTTTGACTTTCTGTAAGTTATACATGTAGGAAAAGGGAGAAAAAATCCAAAGCCTCGTCTTGCTTGACTTTCTTTGAGTACTCAGTCATGTACGAGTCGCCTCATAAAAGGAGAAAAAAGCGTGGGGAAATATACATGAATACATGACTATCTTTTTTTTCTTGAATCTCTGGCTGTCTTTGACTTTTATGCCTCATTATCCAGTAAATTACTGGTTCAAGGCGCAGGTTTCAATTGCGATAGATACACATTTCTTCTCTCTATGAAAATATAAGTACGAGAGAGAGAGAGAGAGAGAATTCCTCATTTCTCTCTCCTTTCCCTCCGTCTTCTGCTTGCTCTACTTTGGTCCATATTAAACTCTCATGTATCTATACGATATATAATGTTGGAGGAATACACATGAAATGGAGCTCTCGTCTAGTCTTTTGTAATATGGTATGGAATTGAGAAAACCATCAGTTTGGTACAGCTATCCAAATTCATATAAAATGCTCCAAGAAATAAAATAAGCACTACTACTTATTATTTCCATACCACAGATTTTTATTAGTTTCATAAAATCATGGATGAAGTGCTCAAGTTTGGATTCAATATGCTTCAATTCCTCTTTTAAATTGCTTCGATTTCTTTGGGTTCGTAAAATAAAGGTCAAGAGTCTTTCTGTCTGTCTCACAACTGTGTGTACATATACTTTGAGTTAACTTGATGATAACTCCACACTGTTCAACTGAATTTCTCCCCAGCAGCACCAACAGTCGAATTTCGAATACATAAAACTTTGAATGAGCATTCAATTTCGTGTGTGCGTGTGTGTGTGTGTGTGCGAGTGTAAGAGGGTGCATGTATAATCTCTTAGATTTGAGCTTGAGTTAAGCTCCTTTCCCATGAATTTTTTTCTTACATATTTTTTACTGGAATTCCAGATTTTGGATCATGAATGAATGGTCATGATTTCTTTTTGAATAAAAAAAAAACGTCCAAATTAAAAGCGAAAGATGGTATAGTTTACTGGCCATCGGGGAAGGAGAAGGAATAAAAAGATCCAGGTGACTGAAACGAGTGTGCGGAAAGTAAAAGCCATTTTCCATGGATATGCAAAGTAAATTTTAATACATGGAGTATGCATGTGTGTAATATATCCCGTATAATCCTACTACTTGAATCCTTAAACCTTTAAACCTTCAGCTGGGTTACATTTTATAAACACAATCAGATTTAGACACCGATAATATGTACACACTACATACATATATCTTATGTATGTAAGTATGTATGTATCGTATGTATGTAAGAGCATGTGTACATATTTATGTACGGTGGTATAATCACAGGTTTGTACTTGAAATATGGTGTATTTTATGGTTAAAGTGTGTGCATGTGCCTGTTTCTGTGTGTTTGTGTGTGAGCGAGAGAGAGAGGGAGAGAGAGGGAGTTGAGAGAGGGAGTACGAGCATGTTTTTTCATAGTGACTGTAGGGCCATGCCATACGTGGTAAGTTGGTGGAGGAAGGAAAAAGGAAGGAATAAAGGATGAACATAACATGAAAGGAAAGGAGTAAATTGCATAGGGCTCACGTATCAAAATAAATATTTCATCTCTTTTTCGTACCAACTTAGAAATTCTACCCATTAGGTATTATCTATTCATCCTTGCCTTACCATCTCTCTATTTTCTTCCAACTTTCCTCATACTTTCCCTCCTTCTCCTCCCTTTTCTTTCTCTTTTACTTCTTCTCCTTCTTCTTTCGTCACATTTACATTCATACACAGTCAGATAGATAATAGATAGTATGCTCTATACTAGTCTATAGTTACTTTCCCTTTCTCATGTCCCTCTTCCCGACTGAATGTATGCCGGGGTGTCTGTATATTATATCTCCAATCTATTTACCGATGGTTGGTTCTTGATTTTTACAATACAAATTTGATCACAATATAATTTCCCGTTTCACAATATGCATAATTGCTATTGTACACATAACACAAAAAAAGTACAAAAATCTTTGTACAATTTACTTTTGTACTATCTGACTGGAAAGATATTTAGAGCGTTCCTATTTGTGTCCATCCACATCTGTCTAATGAATATAATGAGAAAGGACAATATGGGAAATTGTTGTATCTACAAATAATAAATGAAAAGGAGCATTTCACACTAGTTGTTGGGTCGTGTGTACGCCTCAATGAAAATTATTCGGGAATGATTAATAAGTTTTATTACACTGAAAGAGAGTCATTTACTAGGAGACTTTTAATAAGCTTGGATTAATCTCTGGATGATGTTAGATTTGGCTGATGTGGAGAGTGAAAGAGAGAGAGAGAGAGAGAGGGAAAGAGAGAGATGGAATGGAGGGAGAGAGAATGAGAGGACGGAAACTGGGGATGTTTTCAGGATCAATGAAAACTGTCTGCTCTTCCACATTTCCCTGCCTATTTCCTTTATTCCTCGTTCGTTCGTTCTCTCTTCAGTTTGTAGTGTATTCTTCCTCTCCTCATATACGCCAACCGTATATTTCTCCTGTCTGGATTTCTCAGTCCTTTCCCTTTATTTCCCTCCTCCGTATTTGTATTTGTATTTGTATTCGTACCCAAGCACAAGGTATTCAAAGCGTTTACTGCTCTACTGTTACTGTTACGTACAGACTATCCCCAATCCATAGGCATGAGAGTTCTACATGCTACATATGTTTTTTTTTTATCGTGAGCGTGTACTTGCTCTTATCCCGTTCAAAAATAAAGTCTCGGAAACGATCGGAATGCTTACTTGATCGGAACATTTCCAGAAAAACGATCGCATTCTATCGTCTCCGATCGTTTGCTAAACGATGGTCGAGAACCCGATGGATTTTTGAGCATTGGAAATTTCCAAATTTCAATTATTTAATTACTGCCGTATTAAAAATGAAATGTGGACAATATAATTAAATCTGCAACATGTATATTTTATAAAAACTTGAAAAGTAGAACTTTATTACTATCTTGTTAGAAATAGTAACGTGGAAAACTC
>JAIUND010003134.1:0-17510 GCA_034699125.1 Gisinianus flammeolus | reverse complement strand
TTTGATTATTGACAACAATATGGATGGTACCGTGAGTTGTGTAGTCGGGTAAGTCAGACAAATGAAATCTGTAAAACGAATGATGAAGATTTAGCTTATAAAATAAAGGACATTTCAATTTCCGTGGAATAAAACGTTACTTCTAAAAGTCTAAATGGCTTGTTTTTGGGGCTGTTCCTAAAAATGAATCCTCACCTTTTGTCACGTGACACATATGTTTTATACAAGCGTACATACCAAAACTGAGGATTCATTTTACGGACAGCCCCTTACACTATTCTATAAATAATTTTAATTGTAATTAAATAGTTAATTGAACGCTAATTATCGCGACCCTACGTTTTACTCAATGACTTTTCCTATGTACGAATTCTTAATGTAAAAAATTTAAATGAATTTCTATAGAGTAAAAAATAGCTAATTTTAATTGCAATTAAGTAGATAATTAGAAAAATGAGCCCTTATCTACTTTAAGATTAAGGAATGCTTAAAACTAAGCAAGTAAGGCAGTAGTGGAAGGAATTTACATGTAAAACGGCGTAGCAAAAAAACAAAACGACATGTAAGTAACATTATGTTTGGACTAAAAAATAGGTAATTTTAATTGTAATTAAGCAAGGAACCCACGTTTCGAGCACAACGCCCTGGCCACAAAAGGCAGCGTCCCCATGGAGCAGAATGGCCATTACTTTTTTGCCTTCAGGGTCACCCCGATAAAACTGTTCTGAACGGCATCGCCCTTGGACTACGGGATCTGCTGCCTCTATATATTATATGTGTGTTTGTAATCAAAAAGTTGACACATTTTTTAGATTATATTCATTAAAGTGTATGATTTTAATTTCAATTTAAAACCCCAAAATAATTTATTTGAAATACCTAAATGACTTGGATTAGCAACTACAGCGAGACGTATATTTTTATTTGTGACTCGATTCAATCTTTCAACATAAGTTCCGAGATGATACTTGACATCACCAGAGCCTTGATCTTCAGATTCCAATGCTTTAAACTGACTAAATAAATGAACCAAAGGTTTTCTACATACATTGGCAAGTACATTAAGACGACCGCGGTGTGGCATTCCCATAATGACTGATTCGATACCCAAAGCGGAGGATTTATCAATGATTTGTTTCATTGCAGGTATTAGGACTTCACAACCTTCTAGTCCAAATCTGTGGATATAATGAAGATTCAAGAGGTATACATTAAATTAATATCATTCTTACATTTCTTGCAATACCTATATCCGGTTAAAAAACTGCTTATTTTTCTTAACCTTTTCTCGCTTGCCCATTTTTTAGCTAAAAAGGCTTCTATCCCTGCGGATCTACTGAGCCTCTTAAGAATTCGTTTCCTTGTCTCTGAGTCCAATTTTCCAACACCTATATATATATAAACAAGAAAAGAAAAGTACAACATATGCATTGAAAATTTCAGATTGAATTTTAAATAAATTGTCTTGTATGCATCGTACTCATACAGAATATTTGCAAAATGAATTACCGGGTGGTTCTATTCTCTGACGAATCCAGTCAATCTCATCGTCTTGCAAGTTCATATATTCTACTCCGATTGAACTGCAGTAACTATTTTCCAGTCGTTTTATGATTTCTCTGAGTGGCAGGGATTTTTCGTTTTCACCTCCAATGAACGTATATGGAGGAAGTGTGAACACTTTATCTAAATCTTTCTCCGCTATAACTCCAA
Source organism: Gisinianus flammeolus (assembly GCA_034699125.1). Taxonomy (NCBI): domain Eukaryota; kingdom Metazoa; phylum Arthropoda; class Collembola; order Symphypleona; family Katiannidae; genus Gisinianus; species Gisinianus flammeolus. The sequence goes on along the minus strand of JAIUND010003134.1, from coordinate 15,797 downwards.
CCGAAATAAACTATATATAATAATTCATACTGTCAAACGTAAATATTTACGCATATATATATATAGTCATGATATGAGTACCTGACAATGGAGATTTGTATGTATCCATAAGAAATTTAGCTTCGGATGATTCTGGATTGGAGGATGTCGACGCAATACCTAATGGGTCCACTTTTGCAAGATAATGGCCATGGTACTATCAAAAACCACAATTATAATTATTTATAGTACACAGAATCATATTCATTTCCTTTGGTAAATATAGCTCGTGCAACAACGATAATAATAAATTATGAATTGTTTACTTACTTGATACGCTCGGATAATAGTTTGTACTGCTAAATGATCTTCTATTATTTGTTCATTTCCTTCATCGACCGGTATCGCCTGTGTTGAAGATCCGGCAGCCGTTCGGAAGAAAGTATCCCAAGACTGTATTTTACGAACACTTATAGTTAATTAATAGGAGTTTAGCTTTATCCATGGTAGAAAATCAGTCAATCAGTCAGTGTCAGTCAAATTATTATTAGTCACCAATTGACTGAATAACGAGATGCGATAGTCTGATTCGTAATGCGAGCAAAGCTTCCCTTTCTACATGCTGTTTTACACGCATTTTTGGGAAGCTTTGCGGGTATTATTATTATGAATCAGCGGTAACGCGCATCACCCAAGGTAGATATACTAGATATATAGGCATTCTTGCAGTCAATTGGTGACTGATAATTTGACTGACACTGACTGATTTTCTACCATATGGCTTTATCCGCGTTTTTTATAACGATAAAAACGAAAAGGAAGTATTTGCATGTATATACTGTATTATACGTACAGTATTATTATACGAATGTACATGTAGATATATATGTAACTTACATGATGAACTGATTGGGGATTATTGATCCACGATTTGTGCATCTCGTTAGCGTAGCTCGGAGTTGATGAAGAATTATTTCTTAATTGGGTTTGTGACCCTATTTGGACTTGACAACTTTGTAGTAATCTTGACCTTCCATGCCATTGAATGTATTTCATCTTGCTGAGGTTGAATCGAGTAAAAAGTCTATACGAGTACATCCCTATTGATATAATAATAATAGGTACATTATGAAAAACATTTATAAACAATTCCTTAGTACTATTAATTTAGTAATAAAAGTAAATTATGAACAATCATATTTCTTAAAAAATATATACTCTATACTCCAATGCCGACGATATAGGTTGCGACCAAAATTAAATAAGTATGATTTAGATGTACCACTTTCAATTTTTAACTGTCTAATATTATAACAAAATATCTGTATGTATGATGTACGAAAACAGCAGATTAAATTCTAAATCGAAACTATGAAAGCTTGTTTATTAATTAAATACTTTAAATTAAATTATTAATCACTCTTCTGGTTTTCTTTCAGACTGCTTAAAATTGTTACCGTTGGTGGCAATAAGTCGTCATAGAAAACCACATGGTCCATATGATCATAAAATTTGCAGCTTTATAGCTTCATCGACCCTTAAAATACGTGTTCCACTATACAAGTTTATTGTTGCGTATTTAACCCACGTTAGGTTTGATTATGAAAAATATGAAATACGATTGACGATGAGCGTGCTATTAAAATTTATTCTCGTTTTTAAGTGACAACAGTTTTGTCATTTATTTTCATGGCTTTGGTTTACTGTGTGAACTTCACAGTAAGACGTAAATAAAAGTATTGTTACAATCAAATATTAAAATTTTAGCAGGATTATTTTGAGTGCGGATGCGAATCTTACGATTCCGAATGTGTTAAATAGTTAAATTATAAACTGAAAATGTATGTTATAAATTTATAATATACTATATGAATATATACTAACATTAAATATAAATCATCCTGTTGTATTGCATATAGGTAAAATCAAGTTGATTATCGATTTTTTTATAATACTTACTAATTAATACAAGCATTACAAATAATTTCTGTGGTGTACTTTTAGGTGAACTTGTATTCTAGTTTGTAAGTTATTGAGCTGGATTTTGCAAGGCAGACAAAAGAAAATTCCTATATAGGACATTTAAGGTTTAAAGATACACCAAAATTACGATTTTCGTTGTTCAACCAAATACATATTTTTACTTAAATTACCAGATTCCGAATACAATTATGCTGTATTACTTGTCTCACCGATGTATCATTCGATTTGACGGTCAAATTCTGACCTGTAAAATTTACGGCGTAAATCATTAATTCATATACTTACAAACTATACAAGAGAACATTGCACGAATAATTATTACTATTAATTACTAGTATTTATGTATTTATAAATTAAAACACCATAAACACAAAAATCGTTGTACTTGGATATTTGCTTTTCACGTCTTCGACTGAACTAATTGCGGATAGGTAGTAATAGATACAAAAGCATAAGAGAGAGTTTACTCATTCAGAAATATATACATGCTACTTATATGTACCCTTTTCTATTTTACGCAGGTAGAACTTGAAAGTCGAAAAAAGTAAAAGGAAAAATTGGCAGAGAGTAACTAGAGACTGAATAATATCTCTGGAATTTGTCCGAAAGAGTACACTCCAAGTTCAGAGTTTACTCTATTCCCAAAAACAAAATTCACTACTCGGTCATCTTGTGGGCAGTCCACGGATACTTTGTAAGTGGATGGAACATGATAATTCCGAATGGTACCATAGAAAGTGTTCAAGTTTGTCTTGATACTGTCAAGCTAAAAATTGAAAGACAAAAACAAATATATAAAAGTAAATGAACGTCAACGAAACAGATGACAGTATATCTTGATAGATAATCGTATAATATTTCATAGCTAACCTTGTACACATTGACATGAACGAAAATCTTTTTGTTTGCAGGAATTTCAAAAGGTTCATCTAAATGAACTGAAAAATAATGTGGATGTGAAGAATTTGAAGGACTTCCACTTGGTCTTGGTCGTGCCAAATCTCCTTTTACGTTTATTTTCTTCATTGAAATTTTATCGCCTAGTGTAACTCTGAGACTGACATCAAATGCTAAGGATGTATTCGTTGCAGCAATATGTGCTTTCTCTATTCCAAATAGTGAGACTCCGTGCATAAAAATCCTCTTGTTTGTCGTAAAGTCAATTGATAACATGTACACGGATTCGTTTCGATAACTGACCTGATGAAATTCATTACTGAAATTGGCAAAACGATTCACAGTATGTATCGAAGGCTCAAAATGTCTTCTTTGAATTGGAAATTGTGGAAATTCAGGATCCCTTTATGGATTAGAAAAAAAGACAACAGAATGTGGTATTTCTAATAGGAGCTTATACAAGTCACGATTAAACTTCTTTTTTAAGTAGGTAGATATACAATTATATACATAGTATACAAGATTTAAAATGTATCATATTTTTGTTTACCATCTTGGACTTGAACATATCTGACGATAAAGTATTAGAGACTCTTCTGGCATGAGAACACTCTGAAATGTAAAAAATTAGAATAGAACAGAATAGTTAAAATATGCAATAAATAAAAATACACCATAGGTAGTAATAGGTACATTAACAACATTCACAAAAAAAGTACCTCTGGAAATTCGCTCGAGAATTCTGATGAAGTCATTGTTGGAAATCTTATCAAATAAATTGCTGGTCCCAGAGCAGTACGTATTGTTTCTTTGTTAATTTCTTCGTTCTGCCGGATACATTGTGCTCGAGCCCACCTAAATTGTACAACATGTAAATTAAGTACAAACTAAAACTATAATGGGTAATAATTATTATGTTCCTCATTATAGTGTTGTTTATATTACCTCAATGAAGCCTGATGTAACTGAGTTTCTGAAGTACTCAGGCCATCCAAAGTCAAGAATACCGAAAGCATTTGAAGGCTAATGCTTGTAAACTCATCCGTCCGAATAATTTTATTGCTCATTCTATGTCAACAAACAAATTAGTTATAATCTATAGATTATTAAGAAGCAGTACTAATTGATATTACTACTGCTTCTTTGTTATTTACCGTTGAGCATATGTATTGTATATATAATTATAATTTATAATAACTATATTATATGAATAAATACTAACATGAAATGAAGTTAAATCATGTTTGATTTGTATATTACCTTTCCATGAACCTTATGCAACTCTTTTTCAAGTTGCTCTCATCATACAAAACAGCTCCTTCGTACACGGAGAAAATATTCTCTGGTTTCAACTTCTCAATCAGTTCGTCAGAACATTTATGACTCAACGAAGGTACTAGATATTTTTTTGCTGGATAGAGTAAATCCAAAAGTTCTTTCACACCGATGCTGTCATCAAAAGTTTCGCAATACAAATACTGCAAAAAATAAAATAAAAATTTCCTTGATTACATATTAAAAATTATTGACGCGTTTAGTCATACATGATTATATTTTAAATTTAAAAAAAAAAACTGGTGCTCTTACCTTCAAAAAATTGAGAAAGACATTCGGTTCAATATCCGAAACTTCTACTCTCCTCTCATTTGTACTCAAAGCCCCAAGAAACTGAGCCTGAAAGACAGGCGAAGAGAAGCAGAGTAGGGTTTTATGGGCATAAATTTCTTGCTGACTTTCTCCAGCCATAAAAGTCACGTCACTCATATCTGGATTATTCAAATTGTACTTGATTCTTTCCATCATGGAACATCGTGTTTCTTGCCAACTTAGCCCATCCGATACATTTGAATGACTCATACTTCTTTCGTTGTTACTCAACCTGAAATTGACACACAAAATAATAATAATTAATTTTAGTACTGGATAATAATTAATAAAAAATTATTACGAACTTGGGATCATCAAAAAAAATATATATGTGAATCAACTGAAATGAGAATAAAATTATGTTTACCGGGGTCTTTTTGCTCGGACCTGAGCCACATCTGATGACCTCAAACTTGAAGAGGAGAAAGCTGATATCCCTGATCCTGACGGTAAAGATATTCGTGGTGGGTATTGGAAAGTTGGGATATTACCATTTGGACTTGATCTATTGAGCAAGCGACTTCTCCAATCATCTATAGGTTCCGTAACTGTCACTACATTACCAACAACTATTTTTAAATATAAGCTGTTAATTAAATTAGCATTCCAATAAATTAAACAAATTCTAGAATTTGCATACCTTGATCCTCATCTTCTCCATTCACTGGCGGAACAATAAGTCTGTCAATGTCAATACGCTGCCCAACTGTTTCTAGATTGATTTCATTATTTCCCTGTGTTGGCATTTGAGCCATGATAACTTTGGACACTAATAATGTCAACAATCAATTGACAGTTTAGTTTGAATTTTGCTTTTTAAAGTTTAAACTGTCATCACACACGTCTTGTGCTAATTAACGAGCACTCATACGTACAGTAAGTATATACATTTAACGTATAATATATATGTACTTATGTATATTATACTACCCACTAGGTTTTATACCTATAGTCAGACTTTTTTCAACTTGATAAAAATATTTGTAATTCGAAACTGTCACACAATTTAATTGATTGATATAAATAGTAGCCTGTCCTGTATTTACCAACTGTCAGACTACTCAGACCGTCTTGTCGTTTCTAAATATACAGCTATCGTTAAATAAATAAATAAATATTTAATTACGTTTTACTTTTCTTTCGGTATTCGTCGTGTCTCTTCCATCTCTCGCTCTCTGACTCTCCAAGGTTTTCTGAAGATGCTCAAATTTTTCGTTCACAGTATCTATATGTAAGTAGATAGTGATATGCGGGACAGTAATGTTGGTTTGAAATTATGCTCACCTCAACTCACCTCTTTTGGTGTGTAAATTTTTTCGTACTCAACTCATACTCAACTCAACTTTTAACGTCTTACTCATTTTCCTACTCACCTCAAAATTTTCTATCAAAACATAATCAATTCCCACTCATACTCATGCCCAAATATTTTCTACTCACTTATCTAATCACCAAAACAAATTTCTACTCACTTCTATACTCAAAAAAATTCTCTACTCATTTCTCCACTCCTTTTAGACATGAAAAGTTACCTTTTTGGTCAAAGTACAATGCAGATATGGGTGTCCCAAAATAAAGGGTGCACATACACTAACGAAGAGGGAAATAAAAAAGATTTTGATGATCTAAAACGTTATTGTAATATGTTTAAACTTTTATTTCAAACATGTTCAAAAAAACAGGAACACTTCCTAGATCAATATTTTCATTGCTCTTACAAGATCTTCCAACTCTTGAAAAGCTTGCCGAACCGTTATTCCTCCCGGAACTTGCCGTTGCCAAATTTTCAGCTCTTCATTCTGAAATCAAGTGTAACAAATTGTGTAAGAAAGTTATCAAGTTATAATGACGATGGCATCATATTTAATAAAATGTAGGTATATAGATATGAAAAAATTACTTGAAAGTAAGTCCTTTTGAGGCTTTCCATTGGGATTGTCGGAAAGTTCCTGTGTGCCGTCTAAATGCAAATTAATAAAATTATATTTTTTATAAATATTTAATTATCCCAACTTAAAATACTTTGCCCTAAACCAAACTTAACCTACAAAAGCTAACAGACAAGCTTAACAAAAAACAAGGGTACTGCACTACAAAACGCAAAAAAAAAGCAACAACTTTACGAATGAATAAAAAATGATTAAGTACCAGTTCTGAGACTCTCTTGGGCCTTCACGAATTCCTGTACACATACAGAATATTTTTTAAATAGGGTCAAGTCACCAGATTCTTGTATTTTTGCTTTTGTTTTGTGTGTAGTAGTGCAGTACCCCAGTGAAAGTACATGCACATATTGTATAATATGACTCCAAAATAATGTCATGATCATGATGCATGTGTACATTAAATTGTAACATTAATATTCATAATTACTGTTAAAATTTAATGTATATAAAAATTTAATATTAATAAATATTAGCAAATTTAAACTATTTGAAATGCTTACCAGAAATTTATTTTGTATTTCGAGTATTCTACTTTTTTCTCTCTCTCTCTCCAGGCTCTCCCTCTCTTTCTCTAAAGCTGCCACTAATTCTTCACGGCTCAGATTGTCCATATTAACTACAAAGAAAGTAAGAAAGTAAGTACAAACATCGTATTGATCAGAGGAGCTAGCACACAATAGATTATTTGTAGACATTGCATTGTCATTCTAAATTAGAATGACTAAAAAATTATTACTTATTTAAATACCTTTGAAATATTCTTATTCTGGAGCTCTTAAAAAAATTTAACTTTTCCTATAGCGTTTCAAACCGTCCCGGTGAGTCTCTTTCAGGGAGGTATGATTTTGTATTCGCTCACAGACTTTAGGTTTATTTTTAATCAAGGAAAAAAACTTTGCTCATTTGAGATTCCTTCATATTATTTAACTTTTACTTGAATACTCATTTTTACTCAAGCAAAAAACAAAAACGTTTCACTCAATTTCCTACCTCACCAAGTCCATACTCATTTTTCCTACTCACCTCATCTCATAATTAAATTTTCTACTCTATTTTCACCTCACCTCACCAAAAATTTCCTAAAAAAGTGAGTTGAGTTACCTCATTTTCTACTCACCTCAAAAGTGACGTGAGTACCAACATCACTGGCGTGAATGCATTTTTATGAAAAAAATCAGATTGAGTTTTTATATTAAATTTTTGACCAAATAAATACATTCCTGTAGCACTTAGAATTTTCATCTATGTACATGCATAGTACATAATGGAATTGGAATTTTAATTTCGAAAAGTCGTAATTTACGACTCGTAAAAATTGGTTTTGCATTCGTAGTTCACAGCTCGACAAAAAAAATTGTTTTCATTATATAAAGGACAGGAGTCACTCGATATATTTGACAGGTAGGTAAATCTAAATAGGTAGTATGAAAGTTTTACAATAAAATGAGGAAAAATATTAGTAAGCATAGTAAACAAAGTAAGTATTTAAGTACAGAAGGGGAAGATAATAATATATATATATATATATATGCCAATAAATTCGATATACATATAAGTATAGGTATATCTGAGGTATATATCTATGTTTTGATACAATGATTAAATATTATCATTAATTATTAATGTTTTGTCCGTTTGAGAGAAATTCCAGGGACTGGTGAAGATGAAGGCAATTGTGTGAGAGATGAAGAAAGTATTGTACTTTGCTGCGTTTGGAAAAGTGCTGAAATGAAAAAAGGACAAAACAAAAAATGTAAATATTCCTTATCGTTAGTCATTTAAAATGTGAAAGAAGATGATGTGTCGATAATAATTATTATTGGCCAATACTCAATGTAAACATTCATACACAAATTATACATAAATCCTTAACATAGAAATAGCGTTGAGCTGTGCAAACATATTGAATACGGAACATTTAAAGTATTTTGTTAGTATAATTCAACTAAATCCAAGCAGATAGCAGACTTACAATTAGAAGGGAAAAAGAGTGAATCTCCAGATTTATTGTGATCCCGGAGTTGATGGGAAGGAGGAAGCCGGGAGAAATATGGAGTAGAAGTTTTGTGAGCAGGTGGACTTGTTTTCCCTCCAGGTGACAATGTTTGTGTCATATTCAATACTTGAATTTTAGGTGGGTCGACCAATTCTAATAAATACAGTCGAGAATTTTTGTACTGTGTTATTCTCTAGGTACTTTGTTAGGACTGATTTTTGGAAACGTACAAGTGAAATAACAAATATCACGCACATATGGTATGTTAAGATATGATTATATTAAAATTTAAAAAAGCTCAGACAGACAAACATATGGACAACAACAAATAAATAAATAAATAATTGATTGATTGGTCGATTGATTTACAGTAAATAAATATTAGTTCAAAAATGTCAACTTACTATGAGGGAATAAAAGATTCCCAACCCCTTGATTGTCCCTCTTACTAGTAGTATCAAATGAATATGGCCTGGAACTACTTTGTTGAATATCACTAGCAGAACTGGTTATACCAAATTCTTTTGTTTCACCCAAAAGATATCTCTGTAAATTTCGATGTGCTTCAATTTCTCTAATCACCTCCTCATGAAGGATTTGTACTTTGGCTGACAAAACCAAAACAGAGTCTCTCGTTCCTTTGAGAGCATTAAAAAGCTCTATTTTCGAGGGGACAAGAAAGTATACACAAAAATAAGATTATTAAGAGGTTGATACTATTTAGTATCAACATCAATATCATTTATATTTTGAATTTTAAATGAAATGATAATTACATGCATCATTTGATTTACCTTTTGATGTAAAACCAGTCTGAGCTGAAAGAACGTAAGCTAAACTATTCTCAGCCTTTTCAATTTCACGTAAATAAATAGTCATTCGTTCTCGAAAGGATTCAAATAATTTAAAAAAATATTGAATGGGTGTTGTATGATCTGCTTGAGAATTTAACGGAGTTTCTCTTGTTATATTTGCCATTTCCGCATTCGCGATTCCCTGTAATCAAAATGACAAAATATTAAAGTTGACGATCATTTTTTGCATTTGTTTAAATAACAAATAATATAGTGATATTTTCAGAATAGCTATAAAACGTGTAGTATCGTACTTGCTGGATGAGATTACGAATGGCCTCACAATTACTTGACTGCTTATGAATCAAATTTCCAATGACTGTCACAGAAGCACGAACTTCTTCAATTTCTTCTGTAACTTTAGAAATGATAGTTTCATTACTCGAACGTGTCAATTCCGTGAATTTCAATTTATTCGATTTTATCTGATTCCTATTTCAAACCAAAATAAAAAATAAAACTCATTAAAAACATGACACACAAAATTTTTTCGTACTCAACTCATACTCAACTCAACTTTTAACGTCTTACTCATTTTCCTACTCACCTCAAAATTTTCTATCAAAACATAATCAATTCCCACTCATACTCATGCCCAAATATTTTCTACTCACTTATCTAATCACCAAAACAAATTTCTACTCACTTCTATACTCAAAAAAATTCTCTACTCATTTCTCCACTCCTTTTAGACATGAAAAGTTACCTTTTTGGTCAAAGTACAATGCAGATATGGGTGTCCCAAAATAAAGGGTGCACATACACTAACGAAGAGGGAAATAAAAAAGATTTTGATGATCTAAAACGTTATTGTAATATGTTTAAACTTTTATTTCAAACATGTTCAAAAAAACAGGAACACTTCCTAGATCAATATTTTCATTGCTCTTACAAGATCTTCCAACTCTTGAAAAGCTTGCCGAACCGTTATTCCTCCCGGAACTTGCCGTTGCCAAATTTTCAGCTCTTCATTCTGAAATCAAGTGTAACAAATTGTGTAAGAAAGTTATCAAGTTATAATGACGATGGCATCATATTTAATAAAATGTAGGTATATAGATATGAAAAAATTACTTGAAAGTAAGTCCTTTTGAGGCTTTCCATTGGGATTGTCGGAAAGTTCCTGTGTGCCGTCTAAATGCAAATTAATAAAATTATATTTTTTATAAATATTTAATTATCCCAACTTAAAATACTTTGCCCTAAACCAAACTTAACCTACAAAAGCTAACAGACAAGCTTAACAAAAAACAAGGGTACTGCACTACAAAACGCAAAAAAAAAGCAACAACTTTACGAATGAATAAAAAATGATTAAGTACCAGTTCTGAGACTCTCTTGGGCCTTCACGAATTCCTGTACACATACAGAATATTTTTTAAATAGGGTCAAGTCACCAGATTCTTGTATTTTTGCTTTTGTTTTGTGTGTAGTAGTGCAGTACCCCAGTGAAAGTACATGCACATATTGTATAATATGACTCCAAAATAATGTCATGATCATGATGCATGTGTACATTAAATTGTAACATTAATATTCATAATTACTGTTAAAATTTAATGTATATAAAAATTTAATATTAATAAATATTAGCAAATTTAAACTATTTGAAATGCTTACCAGAAATTTATTTTGTATTTCGAGTATTCTACTTTTTTCTCTCTCTCTCTCCAGGCTCTCCCTCTCTTTCTCTAAAGCTGCCACTAATTCTTCACGGCTCAGATTGTCCATATTAACTACAAAGAAAGTAAGAAAGTAAGTACAAACATCGTATTGATCAGAGGAGCTAGCACACAATAGATTATTTGTAGACATTGCATTGTCATTCTAAATTAGAATGACTAAAAAATTATTACTTATTTAAATACCTTTGAAATATTCTTATTCTGGAGCTCTTAAAAAAATTTAACTTTTCCTATAGCGTTTCAAACCGTCCCGGTGAGTCTCTTTCAGGGAGGTATGATTTTGTATTCGCTCACAGACTTTAGGTTTATTTTTAATCAAGGAAAAAAACTTTGCTCATTTGAGATTCCTTCATATTATTTAACTTTTACTTGAATACTCATTTTTACTCAAGCAAAAAACAAAAACGTTTCACTCAATTTCCTACCTCACCAAGTCCATACTCATTTTTCCTACTCACCTCATCTCATAATTAAATTTTCTACTCTATTTTCACCTCACCTCACCAAAAATTTCCTAAAAAAGTGAGTTGAGTTACCTCATTTTCTACTCACCTCAAAAGTGACGTGAGTACCAACATCACTGGCGTGAATGCATTTTTATGAAAAAAATCAGATTGAGTTTTTATATTAAATTTTTGACCAAATAAATACATTCCTGTAGCACTTAGAATTTTCATCTATGTACATGCATAGTACATAATGGAATTGGAATTTTAATTTCGAAAAGTCGTAATTTACGACTCGTAAAAATTGGTTTTGCATTCGTAGTTCACAGCTCGACAAAAAAAATTGTTTTCATTATATAAAGGACAGGAGTCACTCGATATATTTGACAGGTAGGTAAATCTAAATAGGTAGTATGAAAGTTTTACAATAAAATGAGGAAAAATATTAGTAAGCATAGTAAACAAAGTAAGTATTTAAGTACAGAAGGGGAAGATAATAATATATATATATATATATATGCCAATAAATTCGATATACATATAAGTATAGGTATATCTGAGGTATATATCTATGTTTTGATACAATGATTAAATATTATCATTAATTATTAATGTTTTGTCCGTTTGAGAGAAATTCCAGGGACTGGTGAAGATGAAGGCAATTGTGTGAGAGATGAAGAAAGTATTGTACTTTGCTGCGTTTGGAAAAGTGCTGAAATGAAAAAAGGACAAAACAAAAAATGTAAATATTCCTTATCGTTAGTCATTTAAAATGTGAAAGAAGATGATGTGTCGATAATAATTATTATTGGCCAATACTCAATGTAAACATTCATACACAAATTATACATAAATCCTTAACATAGAAATAGCGTTGAGCTGTGCAAACATATTGAATACGGAACATTTAAAGTATTTTGTTAGTATAATTCAACTAAATCCAAGCAGATAGCAGACTTACAATTAGAAGGGAAAAAGAGTGAATCTCCAGATTTATTGTGATCCCGGAGTTGATGGGAAGGAGGAAGCCGGGAGAAATATGGAGTAGAAGTTTTGTGAGCAGGTGGACTTGTTTTCCCTCCAGGTGACAATGTTTGTGTCATATTCAATACTTGAATTTTAGGTGGGTCGACCAATTCTAATAAATACAGTCGAGAATTTTTGTACTGTGTTATTCTCTAGGTACTTTGTTAGGACTGATTTTTGGAAACGTACAAGTGAAATAACAAATATCACGCACATATGGTATGTTAAGATATGATTATATTAAAATTTAAAAAAGCTCAGACAGACAAACATATGGACAACAACAAATAAATAAATAAATAATTGATTGATTGGTCGATTGATTTACAGTAAATAAATATTAGTTCAAAAATGTCAACTTACTATGAGGGAATAAAAGATTCCCAACCCCTTGATTGTCCCTCTTACTAGTAGTATCAAATGAATATGGCCTGGAACTACTTTGTTGAATATCACTAGCAGAACTGGTTATACCAAATTCTTTTGTTTCACCCAAAAGATATCTCTGTAAATTTCGATGTGCTTCAATTTCTCTAATCACCTCCTCATGAAGGATTTGTACTTTGGCTGACAAAACCAAAACAGAGTCTCTCGTTCCTTTGAGAGCATTAAAAAGCTCTATTTTCGAGGGGACAAGAAAGTATACACAAAAATAAGATTATTAAGAGGTTGATACTATTTAGTATCAACATCAATATCATTTATATTTTGAATTTTAAATGAAATGATAATTACATGCATCATTTGATTTACCTTTTGATGTAAAACCAGTCTGAGCTGAAAGAACGTAAGCTAAACTATTCTCAGCCTTTTCAATTTCACGTAAATAAATAGTCATTCGTTCTCGAAAGGATTCAAATAATTTAAAAAAATATTGAATGGGTGTTGTATGATCTGCTTGAGAATTTAACGGAGTTTCTCTTGTTATATTTGCCATTTCCGCATTCGCGATTCCCTGTAATCAAAATGACAAAATATTAAAGTTGACGATCATTTTTTGCATTTGTTTAAATAACAAATAATATAGTGATATTTTCAGAATAGCTATAAAACGTGTAGTATCGTACTTGCTGGATGAGATTACGAATGGCCTCACAATTACTTGACTGCTTATGAATCAAATTTCCAATGACTGTCACAGAAGCACGAACTTCTTCAATTTCTTCTGTAACTTTAGAAATGATAGTTTCATTACTCGAACGTGTCAATTCCGTGAATTTCAATTTATTCGATTTTATCTGATTCCTATTTCAAACCAAAATAAAAAATAAAACTCATTAAAAACATGACACACAATATTTTTTTAAAATTAGATTTCCATTTTCAATTATACTATAAGATTTTATTCGTGTTTAAAGAAGGCTGGTACCCACAACACATCAATTATACTACAATATGAAATATAAAATCTTACTTGAGTTCATCCACAAGCACGAGCATTTCCTGTGGTAGAGGTAGTTCTTGTAATGCCCGATTTTCAGCCTTCCCATCCGTACTCCCACCACCAAAAGCAAATGTGGATTCAGCCCCAGTGGATGCGTATTTTGGGACTCCTCCAAGACCCGTGGATGGTGCAGTAGTGGCAGTTGCTGTACTCGTTCCAGGAGCCATAGAACTTGCCACTGAACCAAAAGTAGTTCCGAAACCCAAAGAAGTTGTTGGTGGAATGAGTGATGACGTAGTGGTAGTAGTAGGGAGCAATCTAGGTCCAAATGAAAATGGAGTAGTCGTGGAAGGAGTAGTACCAGAGAGTAAAGATAATGTTGGCGCTGCTGAACTTGTCACTGGGGCTCCTAAAGTAGTTAGCCCCACAGCGGGGGTGGCTGGAGGAGCAAATGAAAATCCAGTGGCAGGAGCTGGTGTAGTAGTTGTAGTAGAAGTTGGGACAGTATTGAATGAAAAACCACCACCTGGAGCTCCAGCTGTCGCCGCTGTTGTAGCTGTAGGTGTAAACGTTCTGGCTCCAAAAAAATTTGTTGCTTGACCTGCTGGAGCAGGATTTGTCGTAAAAAGACCAGTTGGAGCTGCTCCAAATAATCCTGCTCCTCCTGTTGCAGCTGTAGAACCAAATAAACCCACTCCAGGTTGTTGTTGTTGTTGCTGCTGTTGTTGAGCCACTGGTGCGGATCCGAATAGACTTGTTCCAGGTTGGACTTGAGCTTGTTGTGTCTGAGCTCCCAGATTACCAAATAAACCTCCAGACTGTTGTTGAAGAGTTGGTTGTACAGTCGCTGTTGGTTGACCAAATGAAAATGGAGTGGTTGTCGCTGTGGGTAGTTGTTGCGGTTGTTGTTGAGCTGCTGGAGCTCCACCAAAAGAAAAACCACCACCAAATCCAGTACTTGCTGGAGCAGCTGTAGCGGGTCTTTGTCCAAAAGAGAATGGAGTTACTGCTGGAGCCGGCTGTGCACCAAATCCTGAAGCGGGTGCTGCTCCGAAGTTAAAAAGTCCACCGCTTTGAGTTGGATTCATTATTATTGCCAAGTGCTGGTTGCAATAATATTAATTAATTAATAAAAAGTAGCACTTCGAATTTCGAATTTATATCTCTTGATCACAATCTCTCACCTGCTTCTTATTGCAATCTGAAAACATTAAAAATTTACTTATTGAATATTGCATGACCGAATGAATTAATAAATCACTTTAAGTAAGCGCATTGATGTTCAGTCAATGAATTGTCTTCTAAATTATTATTACTAAACTTACCTTTTAGTATTTCGTTAAATACACGAATAAATGTGAAATGCCAAAAGTTATTTTTTTTTGCAAGACGAACGATGTAAATCATAAATAAGCAATGTATAAAAAATAGAATCGCCTACGTCTTCTTTGTCGTTTGTACACTAAACACACCTGCGTACACCATGTAATTAATAAAATTATCAAAATAACTAACTTAAAGGCAGCTCTAATAACAAATAATAAATTATTTATGAAAATAGTTTTGATTCATGACAAATAAATCCAAAATCTGAAATCCAAATTCCAAAACGCCGAATTAATTAATGAATTCTTTTGGAGGGTCCGCTTCCACTTTTCTCTATGTGGGCAAATAAGCCTATATATATATATATATATATAGTAAAATAATAATCATAGGCAAATGGCAATGTCAAAGATGAGAATCTCATCATACACTATGTACTTATTGTTAGATAATTTATATTAATTTAATGATTATTATTATGATAAAATACTTATGAGCGGATAATACATTTTACTCTGGTACTGGAGCTACAATATCGTCTTTATTTCGATAATATTTAAAAATATACTTACTGTTGTTACTAAAATTTCTTTGCCGATTCGTCTGATTCACGTAATGTTAGACTCTG
>JAIUND010003133.1:0-17514 GCA_034699125.1 Gisinianus flammeolus | reverse complement strand
CCCTTGTATCTCCTATATATTTCAAATAATTTACATCTTCTTGAGAAAATCATCGACAAGTAATTTAAAATGGCAGGGAATCCAAAACGTAGTAAAAATATTGGAATTAAACAAATTGGAATTAATCCTTTTTTTTAAACACAAAATAAAACATCCAAATTTTGAACGGTTGTTTAAACTGTCCGTTCACATTGTATATTTCGTCTTTACCTTTCCACTGGTTACTGATGTGATTTGGTTAACGTTTTCGTTGTCGTTTTCGTTGGGTTTGAGCGGGCTGGAATTCCCCACGGCGATGCACACCACCAGGACGACAATTGTCATTACTGTGAACGACAATGACAATGGAAATGGCGTCACCTTCATTTTTCTCCAAAAAAATGGGGATGATTTTACATTTGTCAATTTCCTAACGGCAAATTTGGCTTGATTGACTTTGAGCGGTGATGATATTGTGATCACAATATGAATGTGAATGTGAAGGAGCGTGAGTTGAGAGAGATGCGGACAGAGGAAAGAGCTATAATACACACGGATGCGATAACACGGATATATACATACGAATGTGAACTCTAAAAGTCTAAAGTGATCAAGGAATATATAATAGGAATAAAACGCAGCTGTACTACGACTTAATAGGGATACTATATAATCCAATGAGTAACAAGATAACAATGAGGCGTCTGTCTGTTTGCTAATTAGTCATTACATGATGATGAGTGATGTTAACTTCCATTCCATTTCCATGCACTGACTCCCCGTCGTTATTGACGGATGGATGGATGACAAGGATGTCCCATTACAGGACAATTATATAGAATTGTGATTTGAAAGTGGGGTGGCTGCGGGGGAAGAAGGAAAAGAAACGGGTGAGGAGCGACGTGAATATAAGTCACCGCAATAAGCAAGAAGAAATATACCAACTAAGGACCTACATATATAAAAACATAGAATTGTTAATGCAAACATTACAAACAAGAACAAGAACAACCAACGGTGAACAATCCACAATTCAATTCTTATGTACACACGCACGAAGGGACAGCAAGAGGAAATATAATTACACATATCTTATGTATATGTATGTATGTACCTTACCTTACAGTGCACAGTGCAATGGAAAATAAATGCATATAGAGTTAATTCGCCATATCGTTTTTCGTTCGATGTCAATCTATTTGCATGACCCGCATTTTCCACTATCAAAATCACAACACATTTTTGAATACCAAGGAATAATTGTGAATGAATATATTTCTGTCAGAACTCACGGATGACGGAGGATACGATTCCTTATTTATATTTTTAGATGACCAATGAAAACATTAATTGCTCAATAGAGTCCGATGGAATTTCCAACATGTAATGAATACGAATCAGAATAAATGTGGAGGTTTAAAAAATCAATGTTTGCATGCACTTTTCTCATTTGCACAAAGTTGGGCTGACGCTGACGCTGACAATGGAAATTCCACATCAGTGAGGTCGCTCAGCTTCAGCCTTCAATGTAAAAGAAACAAAATGACTGCTCACAGCTGTTGGAAGTTCCTCCTTCGCTTCCGGCGACTTTGTTCCATCTCAAAATCGTCAATTGTCATTCCATTCTTAATATAGCCAGGTCCATTCCAGCCGTTCACAGCACGACCACACACGTTGTGGCCCACAACGTTCTTTTACTTTATATACACACCAATTCAAATTCCAACGGGATTCTCGTTATTCCGTTATTCCGCACAGCTGACCGTTCCTTCTATAATTCTGGCAACGCACTCTTAAATTCCAAATTCCCATTGTAAAGCCCTTTTTCCTTTTCAATCTGTATGAAATATGAAATATCGAATCCCAATTGACAATTTCAAGTGCAGTCTGCCACTGTGCACATTCTATATAATAGATTTCAAACGTGTGTGGAATTTCAAATTTCCCTTCGTTTTGATTGTGAGTGAACGAACGACTGAAGATTTGTGGCGTTTGGGATATTTTGTATACACATGTTCATTTAAGTGAAGGATTTTTCATGGGCTGTTCTCGTCTTCACCGTCACACTAATTTGACTTTGATTTTACATTGGCGACAGGCTGTATTAGAAATTGAGGTAGAAAGTTGCTTTTACATTCCAAAGTTACCTTCATTTTTCGAGAGGGGACAAAAACGAAAGTCGTCGCACACAGCGCAGCTGTTGGCCGTGAGCTCATCTGTCGCTTGTCTCGCTTCTCTCCTCTTTTGTTCCTTCTCACACAATCACAGACGACGATTATTCTCTGTCTGTTGACTCTGTTTCTGTTTCTGTCTCTCCTCACACTTAATTAGCAGCAGCAGCAAAAGCCTAGACAATTTCTCAACGTATTATACATTCAACTTCATTCAAATTCCGATTGCTGCTCGCACATGATGGACTCGACCATTTTAATTGGGATTTTCATTCTTGGTGCGATGACATCCATCTCCGCTTCCGCTTTCGCCACCAAACAATTACAAACATCCCGCACAAACACTACGAAATATCCCGTGCCCTTAATGTTGAGCCCTTTCATCAAGTCCGGACGGATTTTGGAGGCCATGGAAGCGTCACGTGTCCACAATCTCCAGGCAGGCGGCGATGATTCAAATTCAAATTCATCCTTGCCGCCGCTCATCCGCAGTCATTCGGGTTTTCTGAGCGTGCGGAATCAAACGAATCATCTCTTCTTTTGGTTCTTCCCCAACGTAATTAAATATTAAATCTCACACCGTCATTTCATTCCATTTTATATATATTTTCTCTCTTGAGTATTTTCCCATTGGAAATTGCAATCCACTCGATGATTGATTCAAAGTGTCCCTGTTCAATTTGGGATTTGGATGGACAAATTAATAGGGAAAAGTGGGAGGAGCGCCATTGATGTTGTGGTTGCAGGGTGGCCCGGGGGAATCCGCCCTCTTCGGTCTCTTCACCGAACATGGACCATGGAATATTCACGTTGACCCGGAAAACAATTCGGAGAAACTCAAAACCCGCGAGACGGCCTGGACCAAAACGCACTCGGTGATTTACATGGATTCCCCAGTTGGCGCAGGTACAATAACCAAAAACCCCGCTCATTTCTCCTTCTCATTTTACAAATAATCGAATACATCTCCAATCGGAATCGGAATTGAGTTGAGACACATTTGAAATATATTTTGAATCCTCCTGCGCTGATGTGCCACAGGTTACAGTTTCACGGACAACGAGGCGACCGGATTTGCCCGCGATCAAAATGACGTGGCACGGGATTTGTACGAAGCCCTCCAGCAGTTTTTCCTCCTTTTCCCGGAACAAAGAAGTTCGGATTTTTATGTGGCTGGTGAGTCCTACGGCGGGAAATACGTTCCCGCCATCACTCGGAAAATTCACGTGGAAAACCAGAAGCAGAACCAGGAAATGAAGATGGCGACGACGGCGGGACAAGATGATTTTAAGATTAATTTGAAAGGGATGGCAATCGGCAACGCATTTTCGGATCCATTGTCCACCCTCGACTATGGCAATTATCTCTACACCATCGGACTTTTGGGCGCCAAAGGTCACTTCAAATACTTACAGTTCAAAGTATACAAAGTAGAAAATAATACTTATTTGATGATGTGCATATTAATTAATGGATTGTGCAGGGAGAAAACGGTTTCAAGTGGAAGAAGAGAAAACGCGGGAGTTGATTTTGCAGGGAAAATTCGTGGAGGCGTACAAAGTGATGGACAAATTGCTGTTTGCTTCCCTTCCCGAATCCGCCCCAACGATTTACGAGGAAGAAACCGGAATGCGCACCGTCTACAATTATTTACTCGACCAAGATCAGCCACAACAATTAATCTTCCTCAATTTCGTACAACAGGTGAACCATCAAATCAAATCAAATCAAATCAAATCAAATCATGCTTGTTCGCATGAAAATTGGATGGATTTGAATGGCTCACTGATGGTGTTTTTGCATTGTTTAAAAAGGAGGCGGTGCGGGAGGCGATTCACGTGGGGAACCGCCCGTTCCAGCATTTCGATTTGGGTGGTCCCGTGGCAGCTCATTTGGCGGGGGATTTGTTCCAGAGCGTCAAGCCCTGGATCGAGGAATTACTCAACGCCACCCAAAAATACCGCATTTTGTTGTACGTGGGTCAATTGGACATTGCCTGCGCCCAACCCCTCGCCAACGCCTTCATTCAAAGTCTCCAATGGACAGGAAAAGCGGAATTTGAAGAGGCCAAGCGGGAGATTTGGAAGATGCAAGAGAATGGAACGGTCACCGGATATTCTCAACGTTCTAGCGGAATGACCTCGGCTGACTTCATTCAACTGCTCATCCGAAATTCGGGTCATCGCGTGCCCTTTGACCAACCCCAGGCCGCGTTTGACATGATAAACCGTTTCACCGGCGGGAAATCCTTTGGCAAAAACAACTAAAAACGCCCACATAAAGAAATTATATTGATTTTGAGCGAAGGCGCCTAAAATTACATTTCGTTTTAAACAAATGTTCCTTTGTTCAAAATTGTTTCCCATTTGATTCAATAAAACTTGGTTATTAAATCGGAATGAATTTGAATTTGAAGGTGAGCAATTCAGAATTTCCAATTCTTGATTTGATTATGTTTGCGATTACGATTGCCAAAGTCCATTTGAATGGCAGCAAAAGATAACGTTGGAAAATGAAAAGTCCAATCCAACCAAAATGATAATGACAATGAATTTTGTAGTGGCCGCAAATATGTACACGATTTTCGAACGTGGATTTGATATTGATGTGACGAAAACAACTGAGTTTAATCTCCATTTGCACGAAAGTCTGCACGAAAACATATTAATATTAATCCTAATCAATCAGCATACAAACAAACAAACAAACAATGTCAACAGCAAAGGTGATTTTAGCCGCATTTCACAACGATGGAAAACATCCATCGACAATCGTCAATTGGCATTGCGTCCATCAGCACACAACAAATGACGACGAGGAGAACGAGCAAACAGTGTGAAGAATAAATAAATACATTTAGTGTGTCAAATAATTCATGGCCATGCAGATTTCGTCATCGTCGTCGTCGGATGTGGCGGGTCAAATCGGAATCTTACGCGGGATGTTTGAGGCGGTGGAAACTCAACTCCATGTTCTCCAAATCCTCGCAGCACAGAAAAAGAAGAGGAATGAAAATTGTCCGCTCTTTATTCTCGTCCAAATTGTAAGTCCAAACTAATTGTTTTCTGTATTCATTCGTGATTGATTGATACCGGTTTCTGTGGCGGTGAATTTACAATTAAATACTTGAATAAATGCAGATGCGTACGATTATGGCAAAACCAAAACATGCTGAGGAAACGGCGCAAATGCAAAGGACTGCTGCAACTCTTGATCTGGATGAATATGAATTGAGATGGCTTCAAGGGATCCGATTGGCTCTGTCCAAACAACTCAACGTCTTTCAATTTTGTTTCCCAAACCAAAACGACAAACAACTGCAGCCTTTCTTGACAATTGTAAGAACAATTCCCAACAATGTTTTTAACATCCAGGAAAATCCCGTATAATTTAATTCCCAGACGTTTGACATTCACAGATTCACTTGATCCTTGCCGGCGGCGGGGCTGAGGAATTCCCGCGAGATCTTGAGATGGTGGATTTTGATACAGAGGAATTGACGTTGGCATTGGCGGGAGAGGCGACTTTTGAGGAGGATTCAAATTCAAATGAGGAAGAGGAAGAAGAGGAAAAACCCCTGGAAAATCCGTTGGTAAAGTCATCGGAAATTCCGTCTGTCGTGCCGTGGCTTTTACTTTGTAATTTCTGACATGATATTTACAATGTACTTGCATGTGTTTTCGTTTTCTTGTAGATTTTGGAGGAGATAATGAAGAATTTGGGCGGAGGAGATCTCCTCATTTGCCGTCTTCTCAATCACCAGTGGAATCGCATTTCCACGGCACTCCTCAGCACACGACGACCCGATTCATTTTGTAGTAAAATCCATGTGAATGTTGATTATGAAGAGAAAACGGGGAACCGAATTTACATGTCGTCAGCATCAGCAGCCGTGGAGGATGGCGGAGAAACGGACACGGCGCACGATTCTTTCCGCACTTTGAATCAACTCACCGAGTTTCTCCAGTCAAAGTCAAAGTCAAAGTCCAGCACCGTCAATTTCCCGACGACGAGTTTCTCGTTTAATTGGGATGGCCTCCAGGCGGCAGATGCGCAAACCTTTTTCAACGCCCATGGGAAATCCATGATGAAATCTGTGCAAGTGACGACGGATTATTCCCAAAAAGGATTTCCCGGCCGCCAACTCCGCCAACTCCTTCTCATTCAAGCCAACAATATTCAACATCTTCATTTGGGGGAATTCTATCACGGCGGTCATCAAAACATTGGGATTTTCCCGGAACCAATGGGAACGATTCAACTCCCGCACTTGCGCACCCTCAAACTCTATAATTTCCATTTGATCCCCGTCGTCCAGGATATTTTGAGCGCCGCGGGGAATTTGAAGCTGACGCAAGGCTGGGAAATTAAATATTTGTATCCGTCAAGGACGGCCATGGCCAATAAAATCCACACGATCTTTGACCTGACGTTTGCCCCAACCAAATCCGATTTGCATCTCTACTCTCAGTTTTCCCGATGGAACCCTCAATTAAAGACCCTTCGCCTGTTCCTTGAAGGCATCTCCAATGAAGCGGATGAAGCGGCGGATGATGAGGAAATCCTTCCCGGGATTATTCAAACTCTCGAGAGAATTTTGTGTTCCAGCAGCGGAAGTTTGGAAATCATTTACAATTTCCATTCCTTGGCGTTTCTGGACGGACTTCAAATCCCCGTTTTAAAAAGTCTCAGGGAAATTCATTTCTTTCATTTCTACAACAATAAATTGGAGCGGGAAGACTACAAAATGATGCCGGAGGATTTGAAACTCTCCCGCATTTTCCCAAATCTCCAGACAATCCATTTTGAGGCATCTGAAGACACGGACATGGAATTTTGGGGAGATTATTTGGACTCGAGTGAGTTTGCAATGGCTCCATCCGTTCAGTCCCTTCACTTTGACTACAAACAGCCTGCCATTTGGATGGACCGATTTGGCGGGATTTTTCAAAATTTAAAGCATTTGGATATTTCATTGAAAATGCAGGATTTCTCCGAGACGGTGAAAATAATCTGGAGATGCTTTAACCTACTCGAGAATTTGATAATCTCTTTGGACTGTTGTGAAGAAAATGAGGAGGCGGAATTTGATGGGTTTTGTTGTCTCATGGATTCAGCCATTTGTGGGATCCCGCCGTCTATTTGCGCCACACTCCAGCTCAATTCCCGCCACGTCTCCATTCAGGATGTGGATAATCTGAGGGAATTCCCGTCCATCTGCAATCTTCAACGTAAGTCACAGTCACAGTCCCTTCCATTTTGAATTTTGAATCGCACTTCCGATTGAGATTATTAAAACACTTTTTGCCGCTCAAATTTCGCAGGGCTTAAATTGATGAGCATCGACTTTAATTTCAACACGGAAAGGTTTCCAGGGCGAACCCCGATTTTCTCGCATGTGGCCGGGATTTACGGGTTTCAATTGATGCGGGATCGAACTGGACTCGAAACTGTCCTCTCTGCAAACGCCAAAGGTTTCTTACGACACTAAATTAATAAATATTACAATGGGTCAAGAAAATTGATTATGTCATTGAATGAATTGTAATGAAACTGTTTGCAGAGTTTTGGTACAGAATGGATTTGCTAGTGGATTATGTGAGCGTTGGGAAAATCCTGGACAGCGAATATTCATTCCAGCATGACGTCATTTGGTGAAAGTGGAAGTGGAAAGAGTCATTGTGATTGTGATTGAGGACTTCAGACGGACACGGCCCGTCCTCCTCAAAAACCTTATAACTCCGTACTTCAATATTCCATTTTATATAATAAATGTTAAACCGCACATGCGCAAGGAAGTTTGAACTGAACCTAACCGTTCTCAAAAAACTTGGACTACATTTATGAACATTTTCCTGCTTCTTTTAAATGAACCACCCGAACGACGACGACGACGAGCACTTTTGTGAATCCGTAAACTCCCGCTCATTCACGTGACAAATAAAGAAATCATGTAGACTCCGCCCTCGAACGCCCTTTTAATTTTACCTAGAATATATAGAAAAACGCACAAATGCAAACATTTATATTCATTCCGCATCGTTTCCACACAATTTCCTCGCATTCGCTTTCTTTGAATCTTTTTGTAGTTAATTTGTTGGTGTGTATAACTTGATGAAAGCAAAATGTGATTATGATGATTTCGTACTTACTTTCCTTACTCGTTCACTTTTTCATATTTATCCGTTCGTGGTTTCTTGCTTCTTGTTCTTTTGTGTGATGGTCTTGCCCCAGTTTTTTGAGGGTCTTTCCATTTGCAGTTTGCTTGAGAGGACTCCATTCAACAACCTTTCCTCTGTTTTTCTCATCGTCCTCAAAAGGAAACTTTGTTCAGTTTGAAGCTCCTCTGAATCCCTGTAAATGGGAGTTCAGTTCCTTTTCCGTTTCCTCTTTCTTTTCCTCCCGCAGCATTTTCCCGGACAAGGACGAATGCGGGAAATTAAAAAAAAAACACCTTCCCTGTGGATTCCTCCACAGTTTCAACCGGTATAAAACAACGGCAAAGGACTTGGTTTGTCCGGATTGTTGGAATCGGCACATTGTCAGCACAGAATATTAAATTTGACGGTTGTTTTTCTTGTGCCGATTGGAAAGTGTGTGGATTTGGATTTTGTACGAACGGAAACTGAGCTTCTGATGGTACAGCGGTCAGGTCAATTTTGAACGGCCCATTCCACATTCCATCCGTCCATGTGCACTTTCCCCATATAAACCAAAAATATTAAAATATATATGTATATATAGTCGTGTGCATGGAGGAGGACAAATTACAAATTTACACGGCCAGCACATCGATCGTCAGAGCCACAGCGCCATCACATGACACTTTTGACTTTGCGTGGACTTTCTATATATATTGTGGACTTTTTGAGTCAGTTATGCTCGCTGCTCATATTCAATATATTTATATACAATATTTTAAGAATTCGTCTATATATTAAGGTCGAAAAGGAAGGATAATCATTTGGGCCCCGGACGCAGAATATGCGTATGCGCATATAAGGCATATTCTGCGTCTGGGGCCAAATGATTATCCTTCCTTTTCCACCTTAATATTAGACGAATTGTAATTTTTTAATTCCGATTTCTATATGTCAATTTGACTGCGATGAACATTAAAATTAAACTCGGATTGCGAAAACCTATATTCGAAAATGTATAAGCGAAAGTGCATGGAGGAAATCAAAAAATATAGACAATCGAAACCGTAAGAAATTTATGTATATAGGTCCTATTAGTTCATTTGACTTGTTTTTTTTGGTTGGTCGGTCGGTTTTGGATAAAGGTATCGAAAATGTGTATAAGCAATATATTTGAAGCTCGAGTCATTTGCAAATGACTGTGATGGAGACTCGAGAAATTATTAAATTTTGATTTCGTCAGGAATATTTCTCGGGAAAAGATTTGGAGTTCCGTCTTCGTTTTGCATCGCACAAAAGGTGTGGACGTGTGATGGAGTGCCGCATGAAAATGGTGAAGGCGGGTGTGTCCGGGTTTATACAGTTTACAGTTTACCGGGTAATGCCCGTCGTCTTTCGGATCCAATCCAGCTGCGACCAAATGTCCACATAAATGGATGCGGAATGGACGTCCGCACAAACTGTCCCCAATCCCCCCTGACAAATCCCCTATAGATATGTAGCAATGTCAAACCCAACCCAACAATGTGCCACAAATATTTCAATTGTTCCATTCCAATGGGAAAATGTATGGGATATGGGATATTATTATATATAGGTACATACATATTTATATATTTGGTGGTCTATTCAAATTACCGTGACGGTGTGCTGTCCGGGTCCTTCCACCAAATACGATGGCCCCCCTTTAAATTCAAATCCCACACCCAACAGAACCATCACACATGCTCAAAGTAAGAACATCAAATATCTATGCATATAAAGAATGAGGCTCTCATAGTTTCCCTTTTTTATTGGGATTGTATTTTATAATTCCGGGTGATTTCGGAAATGGGCATACTCCATCGGAATGCCCGTTTCGGTTTCATCCGGGTTTTTCTTCGCGGTTTTTTTTACCTGTTTTACCCGCATTTTTCGTTCTTGAACGATTCTCAAGTGAAAAATGATGAGGAATCCGAATCGGATGTCAAACTGTAAAAAACATCTACCACTAAGTGACAGCCAGCAAAATTAAATGGTACTTTGAACTGGCACTTTGTAAAATTTGCACTAGATAAAACGGCCCTTTTTTAACTTTAGCCCACATTCAAAATTGGTCAAAACTTGGTCGAGGAGGATGGAATTGAGAAATGCGTATAGATTTTATTACCGCTGTCCCCGCCGCAGGCGGAAGGTCCATCCGGCCCACTTTTATAATAGCAGACGTTCCAGTCCCCCACCGGAATATCCTTATTGGGTAAGAATTCCTTTTCATACTCCCGAAACGTGTCCAAGGAGATGGCAGGGATTTGTACTTGCTGTGCCACCGAAACACCCCCACTATTCTCACCGCCATTGAACGTAAGTCCATTTCCCACCAACCAGTAATTTCCTATTCATTATATATATATATATTACCATATTACATTTGTGCCTGTACTCATTTAAATTTCCCCCCATCACAGAAATAACTCTTGGCGAACGGACGGACGGACGGACGTTGGAGTTTCCTCCTCACCTTCACACACCGGTTTTATTGGGAGTTTGGCAGGTTGCGCACTCGGGCCGAGCTTGAGGGGCGTCTTGAGCTTTCCCAAAACCAAGTCCACTTCCGAGTTTCTCCTATACTCACAAAACAAAACAAATATATGTGAGGCAGGCACTTTGATGATCAGGGTAATATAGAAGAAAGAAGTATATGTGGTATATGCAAACGGGGAACTGTGACCGGCCTGATGGCGAACTTTTATTGGTTATACAGACCGGGGAGTATTAGTGTCTCCTTGAGTATTATGTGTGGGATGTTTAAAGATGGTCAAGTTGATGAACTGTTCTCCCGCCTCCGGCTCTGTTTAATTGTGACGTCCCACAATGATGGAATAAGTGAATCCTCCATCCCCCCCATTGCCGCCCCCAACAATGCAGTGGCCTGCCGTGATGGCCCAACTCTCATCTATGATGACGGCCCCACATGTTATCCCACTAAACTTTGGGAATTCCTCGACCTCGGAATAGAGATGGGCGTAGGAGGGATATTCATTCCTCTTGATCTCACTCCCGCCAATTATCCGTCCACTCGCAGCCCCTATGCAATACAGCAAATCCTTCAAATGTGATGTCAAATGTCAAAAGTTCATCAAATAATTCTTTTCTTCCGCGCAGAGGATATTTTAGCAAGAATTTACTGTGTACATTTTGTCAAAGCAAGGGCACTTTTGATACTCTAATTTTTTAAAGAGGGCACTTTTAATATCCTAATTTTTTAAAAAAGGCACTTTTCGTAACGTCTTTTTAAAAAAGGACATTTTTGCAACACGATTTTCCAATATTTCTGACGGCTTTGTATAATTTGATTTAAAAAAAGAGGCGAGCGTAAAGCGAGCCCGAAAAATTTGGGTTTTTTGGTGACGTTTAGTATTCTCGAGTGCTTTTTGCCCCAATTGAATCTCTGAAAAGGGACATTTGCCTACGTACAAGTCCAAAGGGCAGCGTACACGTCGCAAGGGCAACGTACAGGTCACTTGTACGTAGTTAACATGTTAAAATATCCTCTGCTTCCGAGTCTGAGAACTTTTCATGACAGTGTTTATACTCTTTTATTACTGCACAATTCCATGGACAAGAGGACTGAAGAATGGAAATTCGGAGGTGTTTCGTGTGTGTGTGTGTGTGGAATCGTATTTATTTCATTGGGATGTATGTATTTTTCAAACCGGGTCGTGGAGCATCCGTTCCCATTTCTTTGCATTCTTTGGAAGTGAATGTGGCCGGTCCTTGAGTTTGACCTGATGGTTTTGGCGTGGTCCACTTGATCCAGGCACAAGGGACGTGGGACACGAAACGGACCGTCTCTTTCATCGGCTTTTGAATCTGGGAACTTTTGAGGAACATTTGCTGCTGGTGACAGAGCGCACGCGCCATCGGCATGGAAATTAGCGGCTCGCTCGAACAACCCCTCAAAATCCTCCACCCCCCCCAAATTCAAGTCTGCATGTGTATATATGGACAAAGACATGCAAAAATTTCAAAGGTTGGCTTTCGTTTTGGGTTTTGTTTTATCTTCATATAAGGGGGCGTTCGTAAAAAGAGTCTTTTTTTAGGGGGGGTCAGCAATTTTGCGAGCCTCGCAGATTTCAGGGGGGTAGGGGGTTCGAGAAAAAGGGTCTTTTATGGACGTGCCTCGATGTGGGGTGGGGGGGGGTCGGGCCAAGCAGGACGTTGAAAATTTTCAAGGAAACAAAAGTAAATTAAAGGCAAATAAAGTTAGTATTTTTGTGCTAAAACGGAAATTGAAAAGAAAACGGCTGCCGAGACGCAGAATGAATGAATTGTGGCTTGTTGAGCGATGGAATGGGACTCAAAGGGAATTACTTGAAAGGCCCAAAGAATGAGAATGAATCACGAGTCGCGATTCCCTATAGCTAAACTTGAACCTCTTAAGAATTCGTTTTAGTTTTAACAGAATTTTGGATTTATGGATATGCACGTGCACTGTGGGCTACAACAAAGTATTGCGGAATCGTTGTACAGAAAATTTGTCCCTGCACAACCCATAAAATGCCTTTGTTGCTTTAAGGCTCGTGAGTCATAAACCTTTTTAAAAGTGTCCTTGCTGTTTTAATGTTATTTTGTGTCGGCAACCTGAGTTCACTTTTATTTCTCTAATTCATAACTGGATTAAGAAATCGTCATTTTTATTAAAATTTCATGAGAAGAAATTAACAATTAAGCATTTAGAAAAAGTTGATTTTGGAAATTTCGCAAAGTGGACCATAAGGAAAAGTACAATTATGAAACTGTAATTTTTTAGATTTTTTGAATATTAAAATTCTGTTTAGGATCCTAAAATATTTTTAACAATATTTGTGACTCGTTATCATCAAAAATTGGGCAAAGTTTTGACCTAAACTTTTTACGCCACAAGGTGTCAAATTTGAACTTTTGCCCACACTGAAATTGCGCGTGGACATTTTCTATGCTAAATCAATTATTATATAATAATATACATGACATCAAACGATTATTCAATTTATTTGTATATACTTATTTGGATATATTTCCACACACACAGGAAAAGCTCAGATTTGCTGATGGCCGAGTCATTAAAGAAAGTGACGGATGCGGTTCTTCTCCAAGAATTGTTCTTCACGGCACCTATAAAAACCTTAATTAAATAATGAATATATTATTGATATTATTATTATATGCTTCATTAATTTCTCTATATTGTCCCACACGATTTATTTATTCTCCTTCTTTTCTTTCCTATATATTCTCCGTATATTTTGAAAAAATATTTAATTTAACGCTTTTTATATGTAATCTCCCACATAAAACTTATTGACATGTTTTGTCCTATATACATTTATTGCATTTATATAGATATTATTATTATCTCAAATTTACTTTTTCTCTTTAAATTGAATTGAGAATGAATTGTATTATGATTTGGGGAATTTCTTTTTCGGGGAATCTGTAAAAGTTGGACTTTCCTTTGTGTATTTCAATACATTCATCAACAAAATCGGTTCACAAAAAACATAAAGTTACTTCACTTCAAATTATGTTCGGGTTCTTTCGGGACACCCTGTACGTGTTTATTGTGTATATAGGTATTTAATAGTACATTTGGCAGTATTCCAGACTGTTATTTAATATTCTGAAGGCGAATGTGCAATGAACCTTGATGATCAATCTCCTTCTTATTCCGCCCCCCCTCCTCCTCCTCCTCCATTTCCTTGTTCATCCTCAATTCTGTTGGCGGGAATGCAGTTGGGGCGTTCACAGAGGTCCCTTGTCTTTGCATCCAGAGAAACGGTATAAAAATCTTTGCAGGCAATGCATTTAAAGACTTTTTTTAAAGATTTTAAATCTTCTTTTGGAACATGATCCAAACCCCGGCCGAAACGAGCCTGACCGTAATACAGACTCGGCGGGTCAACGAAATCATTGATCATTCTGCAGGCCGATTGAACAGCCAAATGGATGTTGGGATTGGAAGCTGCGGTCGAGTCTTCATGCTGCCCGATAAATCCCCACAACATTTCCGGCCTGTCAAGAATCATTTTGGACAATCAAAGGAATGTCTCGGCAACTTTAAATATAGTCCCAAAACTTTCCATTACCTACCTCATTCTAAGACTCATAAAACCACGACCATCCAAATTATCAGTAGGGAGGGCCAAGGATTTCTGGAAGTGTGGCTTGGCGGCTTCAACAAACGAATTAATAATTTCCACATCCGTGACCGACGAAAGAAGCGAAAGGGAAACGCTCAGAAGACGTTGAAACATGAGCAAGAACTAAATATTAAATCATTTTTGTTTATATTTATATACTTATTTAATTATAAATGGGAT
Organism: Gisinianus flammeolus; assembly: GCA_034699125.1. Classification (NCBI taxonomy): domain Eukaryota; kingdom Metazoa; phylum Arthropoda; class Collembola; order Symphypleona; family Katiannidae; genus Gisinianus; species Gisinianus flammeolus. The sequence continues at coordinate 2,886 of JAIUND010003133.1, read as the reverse complement.
TTAATTTTCGCTCAAGTATTTTAATCGAGAAATACATTTGACCCCGGTTCAAGTAAAAATATAAACGTTTAAGTAAAATATAAACGTTCAAGTAAAATGACGGCGATCCAAGTAAAACTATAAACGTTCAAGTAAAAATATAAAGGTTCAAGTAAAATGATGGAGATTCAAGTAAAAATATAGAGATTCAAGTATACATATAGTATTACAAGTAAAAATATAGTCAGACAAGTAAAACTATATTTTAAGCGTCCAAGAAAAACAATAAATTTGCTAAATAATAAATATGAAATATGAAAACTGCTCTCTTTTTCGTTCTGCTTAATTCCATTTACAAAGAGAACAGTTTTGTCAATAATAGGAATTGAAAAATCCAGTGATGTTGGTACTCAACTCAATTTTGAGTTGAGTGGTAAAAGAGTGGACTCAGCTCTTTTTTTAAGAAAAGTTTGATGAGTTGGACTTTGAGACTCAAAGTTTGAGTTAGGTTTTGGAAAAATGGTATGAGTTGAGTAGCAAATTGAGTTGAGTTTTTGGAGAACGAAAAGAGTTGAGTAACAAATTGAGTTGAGTTTAGCAAATATCAGGACGAGAGTGCAGGACGAGTAATTTGAGTTGAGATTTCTTGTTGTGTACATATGGATTCACAAAAATTCAAATTTCGGACCCCTTCCACAAAAAAATGTGCCCTTCGCCCGGACCATTCAGTTAATTTAATGACTCAAAAATGGGCCCGAAAATTAATTAAGGATTCATTTACAATGAGGGTTCGTCTTCCACTTGGGGAGTTCACAGTTTTATTGGAGGACAAATTATTACCTTATTGGTCAAGACTACGAAATCCCGAAAATAATTCTGCGGATTCCAAACCATTTTGTACGACCCCATTTAAATCTGACGATGTTTGGAGAAAAAGTTATCAGTGGGCAAATTCTAATATCAAAATTCTGAGTTCCGCTACATAGGATATAACAAATTTTTATATACCATCAACTGTATTTTTACTATCCGGCTGCTCCTTTGAACAGAATAACATAATATATAGAGTACAAAAACAGTTTTTGTCAATGGAGGAGTTTCGATGATTTTGTCAAATTAAATAATAGTTTGTGGATTGTAGAAATGAACAATTCAAATCCTGATATTATAAAATGGAACTGTCCATCATTTTTGAAAAATCACCAATGCAAACATTCAATTGGAATGTCAATTCGGTTAAAAATAATAGAATGTCCAGAGAGATGTCGAGGAATTTTAATTGGACAAAAAAGAAAACGGTGACGTCCTCCATTGACGAAATCCTCTTCATAGCTGGGAACGTGACAACCGTGATCACGTAATTTTTTGGCGCAATCACGCATTGTCACGTAATTTTTGGCATCCAAATTGATTTAGCATTGACAAAAATTTTTCCCTGTACCTGAAATTACCATCAATATTGATTCAACATTACATCATAGGAATCAATATTGATGGTTGGTCACTGTTGACCTTTTTGGTGAAAATTTTAAGGGCCCCCTTAGAATGAAGCCCTTACATGGTGAATCAATACTGATTGTGAAATCAATATTGATTTACTACTGGGGTCAGTAAACAACAAAATCAATATTGATTCACTATAGTGACCGGAAGTCAAAATTGACATGGTCATTGTTGACATGGTCAGGGACCACTTCCGGTCAACCCCTTTGGTCCGGAATCAAGGTCGATTTGGTAATCACAATATTGATTTAGCATTGACGGTCTGGAAATGGTATGCTGGGGCCATTTTGAATCAATATTGATGTACAAGGGTGACCGGAAGTCAACATTCTTTGTACATTGTTGACATGGTCTGCTATGATCCACTTTGGTTTTTCAAAGAAACTGAGTTACTTATATAATCCTTTACTTGTACGGAATATACTTGAACTTTCTATATTTTTACTTGAACTTTCTGTATTTTTACTTGTACTGAATATAATTGAACTTTCTGTATTTTTACTTGTACTGAATGTACTTGAACTTTCTATATTTTTACTTGTGCTGAATATACTGGAATTATTTATATATTTACTTGAACTTTTTATACTTTTACTTGTACTGAATATACTGGAATTGTTTATATATTTACTTGAACTTTTTATACTTTTACTTGTACTGAATATACTGGAATTGTTTATATTCTTACTTGAACTTTCTATATTTTTACTTGTCCGGAATATACTGGAATTATTTATATATTTGCTTGAACTTTCTATATTTTTACTTGAAAACATTTACTTGAATTGTCTATATTTTTAATGGTGCAATATATTTACCCCATTATAAATGGCTCATTGAGGACTTTATTTCTAATTACATAAGGGCCGATGAGGCCATCCAAAAAGAACAGCACAGATTCGAGGACACCGGAAGTCACGAAGGACTTTAGAAACCATATCTCATTCATTCGGAATGACTCTAGAATGCCTGCGTGTTTGTGTGTGTGTGATGGGAGAGAAAGCAAATTTATTTACCAATTTCACACACAGCCATTCTATAATAAATGGCGGCTAAATCATTCTATATATCAACGAAACTTTTACTCGAGTATATAGACGAGCGTGGGGTAAAAATGACTAATACCAAAGTTCTTCCACTGTACAGTGGCCTGTGTCGAAATTATTGACAATGCCAATGAATTTCACGTTAGATTGTGGTTCATTGTCATTTGGAATCTGGTCTCATTTCATTTAAATTCTGAGTAATTCGCAATTAAATTAGGGTTTTAAAAAAGGCTTTTCATTTGACGCTTGGTGTAAAAAAGGCTTTTCATTTGACGCTTGGGGTAAAAAAGGCTTTTCATTTGACGCTTGGGGTAAAAAAGGCTTTTCATTTGACGCTTGGGGTAAAAAAGGCTTTTCA
>JAIUND010003132.1:0-17518 GCA_034699125.1 Gisinianus flammeolus | reverse complement strand
TGTGTGAAGAGAAACAAGGAAGAATTTTCTGCTCTGTGTGTGTGATTCTCTCTCTCTCTCTCTCTTGTGGTCGTTTGTGTGTATTGTAAGGAAAGTGTGATGAGATGTCATGTACAAAACTCGAACCAAGAAGAGTTGAATTTGAGTTGAGTTGAAGAAAGAGAAAGAGACTCTAAACATTTTGTGTGTGTGTGTGTGAGAGAGAGAGAGAGAGAGAAACGGAGGGAAAAGAAAGAACTCAGAACCAAGTTTTCGATATTCTTTTTACTCGAGTTTTCTTCTCTACTTGTGTGTATATGTGGTTGGTGGAGTTGTAGGAGTAGCAGTGAAGTGGACTTGAGATTATTATATTGAGAATGAGTAACGGAACTTGAGCTCTTCTTCTTCGTCTTCTTCTTTTCTTCGTCTTCTTTTGATTTCTCAAAAGCCGGGTTTTGGTTTTGGTTCTGTTTCTCTACCGCTCTCACTTTCTCTTTCGCTTTTGCTCTAGTTTTTTCTTGGTCGACGACTCTGTGTGTGTGTGTGTATGTGTGTGCATGGGAGCTACTAGAAAACGAAACGAAAGTTGGATCATCGAAATCGAGTGAAAGATTCCGAGTGGAAGGCTCACGTAATAAATCAAATCAAAAAAGAGATTCACCCGAGAGTCAATTCATACACCCATACATTTATACCCGCCGTCATCGGAATCTCAGTCTGTCCTTCTCCTTCTACTTCTACTTCTACTACTACTTTTACTCTTATTCGTATCGTCAAACCAACTAAAGGAACGAAGAGAAAAAAAGTATATAAGAAAAAAAACAAAACTTTTACCACCGTTCAAATCTTGTCCTCAACCTCATCGTCGTCTTTCTCGCTCTCTCTCTCTCTCTTTCTCTCTCTTCAACGCTTCTTCTCATCTTATTCTTCATGTTCTCTTCTCTTCTCATTTTTTTTCTTCTCATTCGTCACTTGACGTCGTCAAGTGACGCGTCCATGGAATTTACATGCATGCATATAGGGAATTGTGTGGGGGGGGGGGAGAGAGAAAACCTCAAACCCTACCAAACCACGTCGCCACACACACGGAAATTCCCCAAAACAATTTTCTCTTTCGTCTCATCAACTTGACTGGAGTTCACCTTGGAGTTTCATTAATCATCTCTCCAGCTCTAACTCTAACTCTGGTTTTGTCCAACTCTCATCGTCATCCTCATTCTCATTCTCATCGTCGTCAATAATCCAAAAGTTCTCATAAGCTAATCAAGGAAATATCACCAACTCCCCAACCACAAATAAAATACTCCCACTCGTTTGTCATCCGAATCCCCCGCAGAAAACCTCATATCCGCATTTATATGAGAATGATGACTATCACTAAAATTCACTTTAATTCATTCGAATTTTATGACGAGACTCCTTCAAATTCAAAACTACCATTTGACACACACACACGAACACAAACGTGCAGCTATACGGAGAACTCACTCATTTCCAAAGTGAATTTTTATTGTAATCGTAATGACAGTGCCGAGGTGTGTGTCTGTGAGCATTAAACTCCTCAAACTCAAGTTACATTTGATGAAATTAAATAAGTATTTCCCTTCAACACCGGCTGTTCAAATTGTATGATGAAATTGAGATTGATTGAAATAAATGGATGGATGGGACCAGTGAGAGCCCTTTTAATGAGATTGCTCCACACATTGGAAAAATCCTCTCTGTAACGACAAGAACAGTATGAACGACGAAATTTGAAATTCGACACCCGACAATTTACTTTTTTTTTCTCTGTGCTTTTTCTTGTGGTGATTCTTTTTTTTCTTTTTGTTTTGTTGTGGGGTAAAAAAATATATCCACAATGAAATCCGATGAGGTTTTGAAAAATCCTATAAGGAATGAACAACAACAACAACAAAGAAACAAGAGAGAAAGAAAAACAAAAGATTTGTACCGTTTTTTTTTTGTTCTTTTGAGGATGAGAGAGAAAGAGAAAGGGAGAATGTGGTGGATTTTTTTACAGTATAGACTCTTTTGTCACGTGGATGTCGTCAGATCTTGGATGAAATTTCAGACGACAGCAGAAATGTGGATGGTAAAAGAGAAAGAGAAACAGACCACACAATTATTAACTCTAGAATACAAAAAAAAGTAAAAACTACTATGTGTATGTGCAGATGAAGAGAGAAACTATATATATATATATATACAATTTACAATTTACTACAAGGTATTTGAATGCGATGGATCTATTCAACTATTCAACTATTTTCTAATGCGATTGAGAATTTTGAACAAAACAAAAAAAATTGTGTACTTGTACATTTTCCATTTACCATAAATAAATAGACGAGGATACAGATTACAGATACAACCTCTAACATATACATTCCACTCCCCAACAATAAAACCTGTATTAATAAGTACTATTACCACATGAATTATTATTATATAGACGATCGTCAAGTATTGTACACTTCAAATCTGAAGGGCAAGGAGAAAGTAAACTTGTTTATTGTTGTACGACCTTCGAAATTCGAAATTCGACATTCGATATTCGGTATTCGATCCTCGATCCTCGATCCTCGAAATTCCGTATATGTTATAGTAAAATTAATTAATGATAAAAGTTAATGATAATAATGAAATACATATTAAACTTGTGTTGTTTAGCTCTATACAATTAAAGGATATCTTATAAATATTAAATGATATGCTATAACGATAACGATAAGGAAATATCTAAGAATAATAATAATATGAATTTAATATGGACAGTTTTTTCAGTCTTTCAGTTTTGCAGTTCCCCCTCCCTCCCCCCCCCCCCATGTTTTACTTTTTACTAGAGAAAACAAAATGTATTATTTACATAAACTCAACATAAAAAAAAAGAAATAGAAAAAAACGAGGAGTTTGGGTAAGTTCAATGTTCAATGGGAATTGATATATGAAGAAGAAGAAAAATTCAATTTTATATGTGTATCATTATTCTAATTCAAAAATTCATCAAACGGAATTTCTCTTGGATTTCCAATACAGTTATGTATGTATGGTAGAATATGCAGATAAACTCATGTAGATATACAGATAGTCAGATAGATGAAATGATTATTACATAGAATTCTATATAATGCCATGTTGACTGTTGATTCTACTACATAAATCTATGAATATGAACATTCCAAAATGAACTCCGTATTATATTTGTATAAAAATCATTACAAACTACAAAAAAAAAAACATTGTCGATTTCGGATTTGTTTCTCTCTCATTATTTCTCATTTCCTTGTAAAAAAAAAACTTTCTGTTGCATCCGGAATCTTTTTGATCCACCCACATCTATGCAATTCTGCATCTACATACTGGATATTTAATTCCGTTTGGCAAATGGATCTCCAAAAACTTCATTTGTCAAACTCTTGATTCCGCAATTTCAGGATTTCGCAATCCATCATATCTTTCATTGTTTCATCGATAGGCACAAAACACCCGACAAACACTAATTACTATTATTCTTTTCACATCTTTTTCCCTGGAGGACCGATGATGAGGAGTCTCGAATTAAGTTTCCCTGTGTAAGTCATTCCTGGATTTGATTTTTTTTTTTTTTTCGTTGGAAAAGATGGAACTCTGTAAAAATTGTGGAAATGTCGGAGGAGGAGGAAAAGACGTGAATGGATATTTGATGGGTGAGTGTGTGGATTGGAGAGAGAGAGAGAGAGAGAGAGAGAGAGAAATACAAGAGAATGAAAAATGAGAGCATAATTTACGTTTTTTCTTCTTCTTCTTCTTCTTGTTTGGAAATCTCTCTCTTTTACTTGAGAGCCAGTTGAGAACATTTAACTTGCCTCTGGAATACATGTACAGTTTTCATAGGTATTCACGAATCCAATCCACCGTTTTTTCCACCTCCTACACATATCTATTCGGATTTCTCTTTCTCCCCTTTAAATTTCAACCAAACTTGGATAAAACGTTCGGGAAAATACAGAGATTTCTTTACTTTTACTTTTACCTATATATAAACGGAACACCATACAATTTTTTCCTGCCGTTTCTCTCTCTCTCTCTCTTTCACTTTCATTTTCTCCCTTTTGCCTTTAACTCTTTTCTCAGAAATCTAGACGCGAGAGAGAGAGAGGAAAAACGGTTTGGTGGAGAAGTGGAGATTCATCAAAGGTTTATATGTTTTGAGTATAGGAGAGGAGTGGAGGAAAATGCAGGGCTTGTAGGATGAATTGTTCTCCATAAGTGACATTAAGGTTCCAGATTACTCCCCAGAAACCAGAACCCAGAAAGACAGAGAGAGAGAGAGAAGGAGAAAGTAGGGAAAGTCATTCTCATGATCTTCAGCCATACTTTACTTCCAATTCGACCAGACTATGGATAAATTTCTCGCATCCCTCCGCATCAGCATCAGCATCCTACTCCAACTCCTATTATCTCTATATTCCTCTATATTCTCTCCGTATTTGAGGATCGAGAATTGAGAATGAGACGGAAAACGGGGAGAAGGAAGATGACGATACTTTTTTTTTGGCAATGGAGCAGAGCATTCTGAAAATCTTATATGCGAATTCCCATATGACGTTAAAATTCCCTTTCTCCCTCTCTCTCTCTCTCTTTGGGAATTCCATAATCCAGGATAGCTATACGATATTTATTTAATAGATTTTTGAAAAGTCCAGTTTCCCTTCCCCCTTTCATTCCCTCAACACCCAACGCATCATCATCCACTCAATAAACCAAAATAATCTACGTTCACATTCATTCCAATATGGAAATACACAATTTTAGATTTGAATTGCAAACCCCAATATTCGAATCTGAGTCGGATTGGAATCAATTGCAGATTACTTTGATGGGATTTACTTAGGGGGGAAGGGAAAAAATTCCGAGCCGATTGATTTCATTGCCCCATTCTCCATTCTCTGATAAAATCCCCACTTTCTCTTTCGCTCTCTCTGTCTCTCTCTCTCTCTGTATTTCCAACTGGCTAAATGCATACAAACGGATATTCCAAATTCCAATTCTCAACAAAGCTTTTCAGATATTCACATCCAACTTTCCTTTGCCATTCTCGGTTTATTTTTGTCGGCCAACCTCAACTCTAAATCTTTCCCCATGGTCCAAAAACTCCACATCCACATATATGACTATGAATACAGGTATAATTTATCTGCATATACAGACTCTCCTTCCCCATTTTATATATTGTCCACAGTCAGAATCCGACTTGAAAGTATTCCAAAAGAAAAAAGAAAAAAAAGGTAGCTCTAGCTTTAGCTTCTCACAGTCTAAAATCCGAAATCCCAAGGAGAAAGCATGTATGAAAATAAACATTTGTCCACACTCGATTAGCATGTACGTGCACATGAAAGTCCTACACACAGACACACACACACACACAAAAATCTTACAGACCGTAAAGCTTTTATATTGGTCGCTAATGGATCTGCCTTTGCTTTTCTGCTTCTGCCTCTCTGCTAGTGCATGTGGGGATTGAAAGAAATGGCGTAATCACGTTCGTCAATCGCCACCTTCAAAAATAGAATTAAAATTTATTTCCGTTCTGGTCTTTGGGGTTTTGGGATTGAAAAAGAGAAGAGAAGAAGAAGAAGAAAAAGAAGAAGCAGAGAGAGAAAGAGAGAAAGAGCCCTTGGAAGAGTTTGGATTTCGGATTTGAGATTTGAGACGAGGAGACTCAGAAAAGGGGAAAAGGAATAGAAAGAAGAGGAAGAAGGACGTTCAGGAACTGCTTTAATGAAATCTGATAGAAATGTCGGATGAAATTAAAGTTGTAGAGCGACTTGTTCGTCTTCTTTTCTCTCTCTCTGTCTCCGTGTCTATTTGGGTCTGTGTTGGAGAGGATGAGGATGACTGGGAGTGTGTGATGGTAGCCTGGTGTGAAATAATAATGAAAGGAGAGAGCTGCTGCTCCGAGCGCTTTATTTGTTGTATTTCTTTGCAAAGTTGATGAGGAGGTTCCAGTGTTTTTGTGTGCCGCACCTACCGGTTCTATAGTTCTACTTTCCATTTACATCCCCCACTGTCAACTCTCTATTTCTACCTCTCTCTCTCTCTCCCTCTCTTTCTTTCTTTCTTTCTTTCTTTCTTTCTTTCTTTCGTTCTTTCTCTCTCTTCCCAGCTGGCGGCTAACTTATGTACATGACACAACTGTAAAGGCAAATTCTTCTTCTTTCCCATTCGAATATCTTTCTCTTGTCGAGTCCTTTGGAATTGATAAAATCGACCTTCACCGGTGAATTCTTCAAATCGCTTTCATCTTTGTTCCCAATCCGTTTCTTCAACTTATTCTTAAATTTCAACTCAAAAGTCCCTATCGTCTTTCCCCCTCAACTCCTTTCTTCCCTCCCCCAATTTCCCCAAGAGTCTCTCAACAACAACTCTCAAACGGAGTCATTTTTTTTATTTCATCTGTGAAATTTCACAATTTTCAAATATTTCCTAACAATCTGTGTATGTGTAGTAATTTATATATGTATGGATGCCCACAAAGTTCCATAATAACTATTTGTATTTCATTAGGATTATGTAATTTAATGTAAAAAAAATAAAACTACAAAGAAATTTTTACTATGGGGGGGATGCCATCATTTTATTGGTGGAGATTGACATGGAAAGAAATTCAATAAAATTGGAGCTCTCATGTCACAAACTTTTTCTCTCTGTCTGTTTATGTGAACGACAAACGAAGGATGGAGGAGGGAAAACGGAGGTAAATGTGCAACATTTTGTCTGTGAATGTTTTGAAGGGGGAAGAGAGAGAGAGAGAGAGAGAGACAATGTTGAAAGGTTGAGGCTCATTCCCATGCAAATATATTCTTTGCGACCTTTCCCATTGACTACTTGGAATTCACCTCGGAATCACTCTGAAAACTTGTCTAATCGGCGTCATTCATGGGGATGATGGGGAAACCTTTTGACATTCGGCCATTCCACGTGTCAAACACCCTGGGAAATGCACTTTCTCTTCCCGTCTTCCTTTTTTTTTCTCTCTCTCTCTCTCTGTCTTTCTTTCTCTCTCATTTTTAAACGCAACACTCTTTTGTGTCTTTTCAAATATTATTCCAAATGCATCACAAGTCACCTTTTCATGATAATATAAAATATTCTATTACAACAATTGTACAAAAGTACAATCGCGTGTGGTGAATTCCAGAATTACAATTCCATATTTTTCACCATTTCCCTCTTTTCTTTTTTGTGTGTGTTTTCAAAAACAGAACAATCAATACAAAATATACAGAATATGAAATAAGGAAAGAAAAAATACAATATCAAAATTCACGACCAGTTTTTTCTATTATTTTCCCCATTTACATTTATGACAGTTTTCTGAACTGTCTGAGCACACGCATACACACACTTTCCTCTCTGGGTATTTTTGTAGAGAGGGAAATGGACAAATGGGACGGACCAACTTGTTCAAGTGTCTGGACCATCACGTTTATAATTTGATTGATGATTTCCCAGACTCCCAGTGGGCCACCCCCACTTGTCCACTGTCAATTCTCAATCAGTGACAAATGACAACAACAAAAAAAAGTCCTCAAGTCTCCAGTGACCAACTATCCCAGCATAAAAATTTCTATGTATTATTCACACACATTCCCCATTTCCCTAGAAACTAGAGACTACAGACTAGGTACAGAATGTGTAACAATTTGTTCATATAAAAATAATAATAAATAGTTTTAGGACGGTTTTACATTTTCAGTTTTCGGTTTTCAAAAACGCCGCACCTAAAAAAACCCTCGAGTGATCCTCCTACAAATCATTAAATCAAACTTCTCCACCAAAACATTGCAAGGGAACACGCGTATATGGACTTGTACTTGTAAATTAATCGCCTCGTATCAAATGATGGACTTTTTCTTTACTGTATCGAGTGTCAGATGACATTGTAGGGAAATGACGGTTCATCTGTGCACAATCGTTTCATTCCCAACGATTCTTAAAGGGGAGGGGAAAACTGGTGCAAAAAAAATAAGTATTGGGAGAGAAAAACGTAGAAAAAATGGAGAGAACTGATAGATATCCGCTGTGGATGTGGATTTTTTTTGAGTGTGTAAGTACAAAAGAGATAGACGAAAATGTAATGGTTGGGAAATGGATTTGAGAGAGAGAAAGGGGACAAACTGCAGAGAGATGGTGACGGAGCTTCAAAAAGGGAAGGAAATGAGACGAAACAATAGATCAAAGTGTTGATCGTGACAAGGAAAAGGCGGACATATTTTCCAAGTTGTAGACACTTCATTATGTTGACTGTTGTGTGTGTGTGTGTGAAAGAGGGAGAAAGTGAGTGAGAACACGACAAGTCTCTGAGGCAGATGGAGAAAGCAAGAAAATAATATCAATAACTATGTATGTAGTAGTGAAGGGATGGGATTGTGTGTGTGTGTGTGTGTGCGATATGGAAACGGTTACATTTTTCTTGCACACACATGTACACGATACACGAGCACTGACTGACTCACTCACACAAACACTCCTCACGCACACATAGACAGAGTGAACATCTCTTTTCAAAATAATATCAATGCTATAAAATAAAATAAAATAAAGTATGAAATAAAATAAAATGACGAGAAGAACATATGACGCTTGCTTGTCTCGTTTTTCCTTTCGTTTTCATCTGGTTTCTTTTGTCTCTCTTCCTTTCTTCCTGTCCTTCTGTAACTTTCACTTGACTGTACGTATCACTCAGGAGCTCCTGGAAGAAAAAACTAAATTGCTCGACTTGAGCCTGAAGGCAAACCTGTCTTTATTTTCCAGTCTATCGACCATCTATTCACCATTCACGATTCTCAGTCACATTTCCTATCTGTATTTATTCCAACAGGGATTTCTCTTCTTCTTCGTCTTCAACTTCTTCTTCCTCTTGGACTAAACAAGGTCTTTTTTTTTTTTTTTGCTTTTGCCTCAATATCGACATTGGCAATAAGAGCAACAGCAAATTCAAAAAGCCCAGTTGCTGCTGCTGCACCACATCATCATTTCCTGGCATTCCCTCGGGCTATTAAATAATAACGCCGAATCCTCTTTCATCACCCCCAGCCAACCCCTTCCCTACATTTTACATATAAAAATGTCACCCATTTGAGCTTCTCCCTCTCTCCCCAGTCTATCTGTGTTGTCTACAATATATATATATATATATACATATCCATATAGATGTATACATGTACGGGAAAAGCAAAAAGAAAAAAAGAGAAAATCCTTTCTCTCTCTCTCTCATCCTTCATTTTTTTCTTCATCCTCACGATTTCAAAATTCAAAATTCAGTATAAGACAAGCTTTTCAAATCCATCAAATATATAGGTACTTTCGACTACACATAAATTCAAATCCAGTCCAACTAAGTATATAGAAATTCCATGTGATGTCCTGAACTTTCTCCCCATACAATTATTTTTAGTTTCATTTTATTATTTACACTAGTCACTAGTCATCCTTCAAAAATAGAAGCAGCGGAGGGAGAGATGCGAAAATTATATTAAAATTATGATGGAACCCAGTTACGTCCAAAGAAATATCACCACATTCACACGACCCAGCCATAAAGTGAGAAATTCTAAATTCAAATTTGTTTTTCATTTCATTTTTTTTGCTGTTTGATGCTCGAGGAAAGAATTTTATATATATTTTTTTGCTTTTTTTTTTTTGTTTTTTGACGAGGAGCTCCAGGCAAAATTCAGTGTAATGACATGAGGGAAAATGATTCCACGTGTTATATGTATAATAATAATAAGGAGACGACAAAGATGGAGGGAAAACTGAGGAAAGAAAGGGGTTTTTATACACGTTTTATATGCTTGATATGTGTAAAAAGTCTCGGAATTCCAATTACATGATTTGCTCAAGCGGCCAAGTAATAAATCAAAAAAAAAACGAGGAGACAAAACTTGATCCACAAATGAAGTTTTGTATTTCGAGGAAAAGGCGGGCGGCTTTTTTCGTCTACTTTGTGCGTGTGTATGTGTGTATGTGTGTTTCGTCTCATTGATCATAATCATATTACATGGAGTGGTCGTCTCATTTTCGTCTGTAGTAAAGAGAGAGAGAGAGGGAATAGGATTTTTAGCAGCAATAAAATCTAATATTCTATGGATACTTTCGTAATAATTTATATGATGGTGGGATATTTCATTTCATTGAGGTCTTCATTATATTGGGCGAGCGTCGTAAAGCACGGATAGTAGTCGGATTAAAGATATGGATCAAGTTGAGAGAAGGGAGAGAGAGAAGAGTGAGAGAGAGAGAGAGATGGTGAGGGCAAAATGGCAAATTGATCGACGACAAAATAAATTGAATGGAAGGACGCTTTGCGCTTTTTTTCTCTTTCTTTCTCTCCAACATCTTCTTGTTCTTCTCCTTCTCCCTCTTATTTTTCGTCTCCTCCTTTATCTTTTCTATTTTCTCCTTGGACAAAGCTAAAGTTGAAGCCCAAACTCTTGGAAAAAAGGAGTCACATGATATACATACGGATTTTGTCTATGAATCTCTCTCTCTCACTGTACATATAAGTACACTCATCTTTTATTTCTTTCTCTCTTCCTTTTCCTTCCTTCTCGTTCAAACTTGGATTTTCATTTCGACAGAATTGTCCAAGTTTTAGTGAGTTTTAGTGATGTCACTTGTCCTCCGTATTTTTGTATGTACAGCAATGACTCCCTTCACTTCTTTTCCTCCCGTCCACAGCCAAAGAGAAAGAGTTGAGAAACACACACAGAGAGAGAGAGAGAGAGAGAGAGAGACAGACAGAGACAGAGAGAGAGAACGAGAAAAAAAACAAGTACTTTATGTTTTCTACGAGGATCGTCTACTTCAACTGGCACTGGCCCGCAGACCATCTTCAAAAAAAGTGTGTGCAACTTTTTCGATTTCCCCTTCCATTTTTATTTTTATTTTGTTTTTCTCTCTTCCGCTTTACTGACCACGACCCCAACTGACCTTTCCAACGTCTAAGATACACACACATTGCTTGCATCCATAAATGTCTGTCTACTATTCAAAAGAAATTTCTCTCATTTTCCTTCGATTCTCAGAGTCAGACGGCTCTGAGAAAACCGTAATGTAAACAGAGTACATGTATGTTCAGACGGCTTCTATTTCAGTTCCGGCTTTAGTTTTAGTTTTGTCGAGTCTAACAGACAGATGTTTAAAATGTTTTATGTGGAAATTGAGGGATTGGCTGTGGTGGTTTGGGGGAAGTGGAACAGGTAGAGAGGAAATCATTGAATATTGTGTTGAGATAGAGAAGAGAGAGAGAGTCAACAACGATACGGAGACTGCCGTTGAGAAACAATAACAGTAAACGTGAGGGATTTGAGAGAGAGAGACGAAGGGATGTGAATTAATGAGTTTGTTTAGTGTGGTGTTAAAGGTGTTGTGTTTTGGGACTAATTACAAATTGAGTTCCCCTGTCTCCCTGGGCTTGTCACCAGGACAACGAGATGGGAGTTCCTTACAGATCAATTACCATCCCTATACTGATAAAGTGAACCCACACACACGTATACAATAACAGAGTTGATACTCCATATTAACTCGAGTCTAGACAGAGGAAACTGAGGACTGAGGTGTTGTAAGGGAAACCGACACAGTCTGACGGCACAAAGAAGATGAGGATGAGGATGACACACAACACCGTCTGGCTTGGTATGCTAATCATTTGCAAATGTATGTATATATATATATATATAAAATCCGCCTCCACTGACTTGTGAGTCCCATAATAATTTATTCTGTCTGTATTTCGGGTAAATCTTCCAAGAATTATTATTGTTTCCCTTTCATTCTCTCTTCGTGTTCAACCCGACTTTGTACATGTAGGACGTCATCTGTAGTCTGTAGACTTTCCTCATGTTGATTGTAATTAGTACAACAGCAGAAGCAGAAGCAGCAGTCACAGAATCCCATTAAATTCCGTCTATTTTTACACTTCAATTCGTATTAATATTTTGTGTCTCGTCCCTTGAAAAATCTTAACTCTCTCGTAAATAAAGGAAACAATTTGTGAAGTAAATCTTAATTAAATCTTAATTAAAGTTTGGAACTCTTTGGGAGTCAGACGGTGGATTTGATTGAGTTCCATTATCGATATGAAATTCAGTGGAACTGGAAGTCACTTAATGTTAGATAAACCCAAATAATGTAGTATTTATATATGTGAATTGTGATCTTGACATGACATTGATCTGTCTGCACAGAATAGATGATGGTAAATTTCTTTGGGCGAGAAATACCGATTAGACGAGGGAAGCGAGAGACGGCAAGTAAATATTTGTGGTATGTCGATAATTCTGTCTTTGTTCATGAATATATATACAGAAACAATGTATTTAAGTACAATTTGAGCTCAACTTTACAATAAATATAATGAGTACTGTTTCAACAAAGTAAATGGGGAATATAGCTTTTGGTGTTGGAGGACCAAAATCGATTCATTTTCTTGAGAAACTCCAGGAATCCTCCCGGATATTACAAAATAACCATGGAAAATGGATTCCACCGGTACAAACAGAGCATTTTCACTGGAATATACACACACAGATATCCTTAATAAAATACCTACATCAAAGAAGACTAATAAAGTACATATGTGTCAAATTGGGAAAGGAAAACAAAACTTGTTTTTTTTTTTTGTAAATTCCGTCAATATTCTTGGCTTCCCCCCCAAAAAAAGTTGTTGAGTTAGAAAGAAAACAATTCCGGCTCTCTTGCTCGTCATATTGTATGAGGATGATTTTGAATGGAGGATGGTGAGGAGATGAGAGAAGAGAGAGTGTCCTTGGACTTTGTTTTGATGTTGACAAGTTTTGCTCATTTTTCAATTTCAATTTGATTGAATGAATGGAATAATTCGGCCTCATCACCTTGATCATCGCCATAATCCACATTTGCTTTCTCTCTCTCTCTCCTTTCTCTCTCTTGTCCCCCTCTTTTCAGGATAGTCCTTCATGTCAGAGTGGAGCTCATGCGGGGAGACCGGAAGCACTGGAGCTTGAAATGAAGTTTGCCTATATGATTCCAAATCTCGTTTGTTTGGCCCACACAGAACGAACGAGCTTTTATCTCCTCCACATCAATCCCTAATCTCTCTCCTCCACCACACCGACGACGACGCATCCACCACTTTTTGTCTCCTCGTCATCGAAACATTTCGTCTCCTTCTCACTCTCGCTCTTTTCCCCCAGTTTATTCTGTCCACACACAAATTCAAATACCATACAAATGTGTAAACAAAATACTCGAGTACAAATCTGCTTTCTCTTTCTCGTCAAGCAGCAGCAGCGAGAGCCAGGAAATACTCTGACCACGTAGTAAACTATATAAATGAGAGAAGAAATGCAATGCAAAACACTCGTGAGTCAAAGTGTTTAGAGGAATTTAATCCATTAGATTGATCAATTCCCCACTCTTTCTCTCTCTCTCTCTCTCACTCTAATTAAATTACTGGTCATTCAAGTTCACGAGGAAATCCGCCACTGTCCTCATTCCATTCTCTTCAAAGTCATCCTCACACCAAATCACCAACCAAGTGGTGACGGAGAAAACTCTAACAAAATACATTCACATGAAAACAGGGAACAGGGACAACAACAAAACCAGAGCCAAAACTCAAACTCAAACTCAAACTGAATGCAAAATTTTCATTGAAAGCGATAAACCATCATTTTTCATTTGACATTTAGAATTTAGAATTCCCCATCGTTTGCGGCTCCTTTTCCAAAAACTGTAAAAAAAAGAAAAAACCTTCCATTAATTTCTACCCTTTAACCGACGAATTTTGAATTGAATTTCCTCCAATTTTTCTCAGATTCTCTCAAGATTTTTATGGTTGAATATGAAATAAATATGAAAAGGAGGAAAAACTGGATCTGGATTTTCTTAAATGACGGGGAAAGTTTGGAGTCTGTGGAATGTCAGAGAGAGATTGGAGAAGCCCAATCTGCAGAGACACCCGGGTAATTTATGCGGAGAGTGGAAACAATTTGTTGAATTAATTTGAAATTAAGATTTCCCTGGTTACAGCTGGAGAGACAAGGGAGTGAAAGTGAGGCCTTCAAGCACGCTCTTTGCTTGTTGTTGGTTATGACTGTCAGCGGGAAACAACGACGTCGACAGTTTTTGTGGGGGGTGGAGGGTTAGAGAGAGAGAGAGGGAGAGAGAAAGTTTCAATGTCGGATTTCAAATGGGCATTTAGCGGAATACTAAATATATACGTATTCACAATGCAGAATTCGAATCAGAAACAGACGAAGGATGAGGAGAAATACAGATATCGTATGTAGAATATAGAAGATTGAAGTTGGAAGAAGCCCTCTGTGTATCTGTGTACAAAAGAGGAGATTTTTTTGGCAGGGGAAAAGGTAGTCGGAAGATATGGGAGACATAAAACGTTAGCTCACAACAGTTTGGCACGCTGTACAAGGAGAATACTTTGGGCCACCAAATTATTATCCAGGCACAAAAAAAAAAGTGTTTCTCGGTACTTAGCTAATGAGGATTCCTCCCAAGCTTCTTCTTTCTCTTTCTCTCTGTCTCTGTCTCTCCCTCTCTCTCGCTTCATCCATGTCATCGTCATCGTCATTGTCGTCAGTGTTAATCGGGGAGGGGGAAATGGATTTGAAGGACACACCGGCAGAGGAAAACCAATGAAAACTACTATGGAAAGTTTATAGAATGCCCTCGCAGAATGTAGAATTTGTGGAAATTCTGCATGTTTTTTTCTCCCTTCAAATTACCTTTTGGCTTTCTCTACTCCTTTCTCTCCCTTTCATTCGCCCCCATTACAACTAACTACATAAAAAATGTGTGTGTGTGTGTGTGTGAATCTCGAGCACTTTCATCCATACATTTATAGGGATATGTCGGTAGTCTGCTGGAAGATGGAATCCTTTCTCTTTTTTTTTGAGGGGATGGATAAAAAAAAGGAGAGAAAAGGAAGGAAGAAAGAGAAAGAGATTCGATTAGAGTTGGTATACAGAGGTAGGTGTGTAAATGTGAAAATAGAGAGAGAGAGAGAGAGAGAGAGAGAAAATGGAAAGAAGAGACGAGGAGACTCTTGGATTGGCTTTAGATTTGGATTTCTTCTTTTTCTATTTCTTCTTGGACTTTGTAGTCCAGAAGAGACCAACGAACTGAGAGAGTTTTTTGGACGCGACTTAAAGCTTGAAGGCTCCCAACCAACCAACCCAACACTAACTCTCATCTCACTACACTAGAAACTCTCACTCTCTCCCACTTACAAACTGTTAATCCAACCCTCTCATGGATAAATCCTCTCAACGTGAAACTAATCAACAATTTTCACAGCTCTCTCTCTCTCTCTCTCTCTGTCGTCCTCAAAAAAAAACCATGGGAAAAAAACCTTTTTTCGGATCCGCTTGTGTCACATTTTAATTTGAACAATCACACACCCAACTCTGGCCTTTTTTATTTATTTTACTTCAAAATAAAATGTCTAATGGAATTTGGATGTTTTTTTCTCTCACTCTCTCTCTTTTACTTACGGACGAAGTGGTGAAAACAAGGAACAAGGAAAACAAACAGAAAATAGACCAAAGAGAAAAGAAGGAAGGGGGAATTTTTATTTTACCCATTTACAATTTACCATTAGATAAAAAAACAAGGATCCTCTGAGAGTGCATCTGGTTGTATTTGTCCATGTATAATTTACTTGATTTCATTCAAGTCTCCATTTACATGTATGAAATTGAAATGAAACCAAATGGCAACAAGTTCCTTCCGTATATTTTGTATATATTTATAATAAAGGAGAATCATTTACCTGAATATATTTATTTTCCCTTTCTCCGACTGCATGTTCAACCCGCTCATTTTTTTTTTTTTGTTGAAGAGTTCCCTTTTCCTTTTCTGGTTTTTATACAGTTCTGTTGTAGTAACGCTGACTCCAAGTCGGATTTGGATTTAGATTTTTGCCGTCAAGAGACTGAGCAAAAGGGAAAGAGGGAAAGGTGCAGTGTGCAAAAGAAGGAGAAAAGTTGACGATGAGAGCGCAAGAGAGAGAGAGAGAGAGAGAGAGAAAAGCAGAGAAAAAGTTGGCCAAAGAAAAGAAACCAGTGAACGCAAGTGGAAAGTAGATAAGACTTGTTCACCTTCGTTTCAGTGTGTGTTTTTCATACACATACATAGACATGATGAAGGGAGAGAGAGAGAAATGGAGAGAGAGAGAAAGAGCTCGGAAGGAACCATCATCATGTTTTGCATCGTTCTCCTTTGCATTTTCGTCTGGGTCCTTTGGATTCTCACAAGTTGTAGGAGTTTAGACAGATACATGTGTGTTTGTCTGTGTCTGTGCATATTTATATGGACTTTTCTATTCCCATGTGCTCTCTTCTTCCTCAACATCTTTTCATTTTAATTTGTGAACTCAGATTAAATTAACCCAATTATTACTCTGCTCTCTTTCTTTCTTTCTTTCCTTGGTAGTCTCGAAGTCGTAGGGGGAAAGTGAACGATCACCAACTACCAACTTTTGACTTTACTTTATCTCTCGCTCTCTCTCTTTTCTCTCTCTCTCTCTCCGTCTCCCAACTTTTGTTCGTGCTTCCAAGTCTTTACATTTGGTATGTAATTTGTGAGGGTATCTGAATATGCTCTCTCGTCTCTTTTATTTTTCACACATGAACTCCAGAGCAAGAAAGTTTAATCTCTCGCCAAAAGTAATGTATACATTCAGATCCTGAGAGTCGCTCCGGTATTTAACGTGTGTACAGATACTAAGATAGTGACGGTGCAGTACGTACATATCTGCTTGTACACTCTGTATATACGTACATTATCAAAAGAGATATTTTCAACAGTGCATGTATTTATATACGAATATCCCTTAATTCCTTATATTAATTCGTTGTGTAGTATATTTAGTCGTGATGCAGGGTTCAGATCCTCGACAAACATTATTTACAACGTACAACGTGCAACCAACACCATGAATTATGAAATTCACATATTCAAATTCAACTTATTCAACATTAAAATATTCTCAAGCTTATTTTCCTTTGACAATTCTTCATCGTTTCCACTTTATTTGTCAAGGATTTTGTGTTGGGAAATTAAATAGGCTGGAGGCGGTGCATTTCATTTTTTTTCCTTTACGTAAGATGTAGGTAAAAGTACTACCGGATTTTGGTATTCCTTCGAATGTGCATGTACTTTGTTGGAAATTGAAACGATGTTTTTTCTGGTGTAACGGTTGCGTAACTCATATTCGATAAATTTACAATTTACGAGGTAAAAGCGGTGTGAAAGATATTGTTGATGGACGACTGGAACTCTTTCCATGTGTGTGTACACTCTTTACTTCTCTACTTCTCTACATATACCTACAGATAGATATTCATGGGATTTCCTATGTACATATGTGCGGGTGTTCTTTGATGCATATAACTAATAGTTATTAACTATACTATATGAGGATGTGGATGGAAAAACAAGAGTCTTACTACTTTTCACTTTTTTGCATATTCTTATGTAGAAAGACATG
>JAIUND010003131.1:0-17520 GCA_034699125.1 Gisinianus flammeolus | reverse complement strand
CTAGTGTTAGAATGACCTCCTCTACACGATAGGATTTTTTATTTACGGAAAAGAAGAGGGGGGAAATGTAATGTTAACTGTCCCCTGCCTCTTTGAAATTTGCTATCAACCTCAAAGAATTTGATTAATAAACGTCCAATGTTATCCTTGTGCCACAAAAATAACCAATTTTTATATACTTCATTTTTGCATGGTCCGTATATGAACATATTAATTAACTTTCGCGTCTTACATAATTATTATATACTCCTTTATGAGCATTTTTAAAAGAGTGAGTCCTTTTGACTCTGTCCTATATAATTTAGTCGGAAAAATAAACAAAAAGTTAGCATCAAAGAGCAGTGCAGAGCATATGCATACCACTGTACGAGCCTATGTATTAAGAGACTTGATGAGCAACAGCACACTTCAAATCCTCTATATATATACAGAAGAAAAATTGATAGACATTTTAGTACATATGACCGTGCAATGATGACCGCTTGGAGACTGTAGACTTGTAGACTATAGGATAAATCGGTAGAATACCGTAGAATGGGGTGAACTGGACCGACCGGGGGTGAAGTGGACCGATTCGTTTTTTGTGTTTAATGGGCTCCTGGCTTAAAATGGCTGGACTTAGAAAATGGAGTCTATCACAGCATGAAAGGTCGTGTGTTAGGATGCTGTTATTTTTTTTTTTTGAAGGCTGTAGCTGTTTAGGTTCAAGATCACGGTCCGTTTGAAAAAAGGCGTCAAAAATGGCATTTCTGTACCCCAAAAAACTTTGTCGGGATCAAGTGGATCCCGTTGCCCAAATGTCACGAAATTTTTACTGAAGATTTTCTAAACTTATGTTAGATTTTGGGCCTGATCATTTTGATAATGATCTTCTCCCTGTATTTTAATTAATTTTTTACGAAAACAACCAATTTTTTGATAAAAATGGGGTGAATTGGACCGATCTGTCTTTGCACTAAAATCGCATGTCTTGAGTCAATTTCACTTTAGAATCAGTTCGTTTGCTCTACACATCCCATAAATCAATTTAGTGAGGTCGGTGCGTTGGTTTGCCTTGAAAAGCCATACGACTCTCATTTTACTCAAATATTCATGAAAATATCCCTCAAAAACAGTGAATTCAGTTGGCTCGGCAGTGAAGTCCACATGAGAGCGTCCATATCACGTTATTTTGAGTGCAATTCCTGGCAACATAGCTAATTTGTGCAAAAGGAATCAATCTGGCACATTTTGGTGTGTTTTGAAACTTTTTACACCGACTTTTACCCAGTCGGTCCACTTCACCCCAGCATCGGTCCAAATCACCCCGCGAGAAAAATTAGCTCCAGTTCAGCAATGCGTTAGCATTTTAAAAAATCTTTTGTACTGAGTTATTGATAAAATGATGCATCAAATGTTAGCAAAGTTTCGTCAAATTATTCCCATTGAGAAAAAAGTTAGGAGAGTCCAAAGTTGAAAATTCTCGGAAATCGGTCCAGTTCACCCCATTCTACGGTACTGCCTCTTGCCCATTATATACATAGTTGATCCAACTAATCATCTTGACAAATTAATTTTAAATTACTAACCACTATGAAGCACAGTGGGTATAGTAATTAACTAAAATACAAGCTATATTTCTCGTCAATTATATATTTTTACCTCAAAAATTCTTCCATTGTGTGTCTTTGAAATTTCCTCACCCACATGCACAGAATCCTAATAATAATAATAATCAGCAATAAAATAAAATAGATTTCAATCAAAGATTAAGTTGATTTAATGCTCAAAGTACTAAGTCAATATTTAATGTGTTTTCCACTTTAAATGTTTAAAGGGTTTACTGGTTTTCCAGTTTTCAGTGGTGAACGGAATGTGGTGACAGTATTGTCAACACTATTTAGTGTTGATTAACAATAAGTGTCAGCAGTTCAGCAGTGTTTTTTTGTTAGTCATAATCATATTATAGTCTAATTACTACTAATTAGTCATGTTGTATGTGTACTTACTATTTTCAATCATGACCACCGGACCGGACAGTCTACACATGATAGTTACAGTACTGTAGAATGTATTAAATAGAATGTATTAAGTAGATACAACATACAACATAATAAAATAAAATAAAACATATTCAAAGACAAGAATGTTCATCGTCCTGCCGTCTGCGAACATTTACACGCGTTGCCTGCTGCATCATAAAGTCGGGGCCCTGCTGATCCCGTTCATATCTATATATGTTTATGTACATACTTAAAGTAGAGATTCGTCTAGATTTATATTATCTTACTAGTAATATCCGTATAGTCTAGTCTAGTTACGTCTAGCATAAGAATTTCGTGGACTGGATTTCCACGTCAAGCGCATGCGCTTGTCGACTGATATACCATAGCTCTTATCTATGTATTCTATTAGCTATATGAATCATAGCTATGATAATACTTGTGTGAAGGCAAACGAGAAGGTGGAAAACAAAAAAAAACAAGAGAGGCAAAAAGAACACTATACTATAATAGTGAATGAGACGACGAAACAACATTAAAAGTTTTAAAGTCAAAGAAAAATAATATTGCGTAGTGTGAGTATCAAATGGAAGACAAAGAATTGTAAACGAATTGTACTACTTATAGTTATTAGAGAGAGAGTTGTGTGTTTTGTAAAGGCTCTCATAACAAAAAGGTTTTTTTTTGTATTTTATTTTAGAAAATTCAACAACTACGACTATAGGCTGTGTTTGCTGGTTTTTATCTTGTTCTATACGAAAAATATTCACTTTTAACGAGTTTTAAAGAGTGTTTAGTGCAACAAAATCTTAATTAAGAGGAGTTTGAAAATATGTTGTTGTTCCCATTACGAAATTACTAGAAATAAACTATTTTTTGTGAAGTTGTTGTTCCAATTGAAAAGTGTTTATGATTTTACAACACAAGGTTGTAGTAAAGAATTGGAAAAAATATCAAGAATTCAAGTCATTCAAGACTATATATTATACAAGTCTTGATTTTAAAGTGAAAATTTGTGATTTACTTAAATAAATAATAATAATATTAATACAAATTACATTGTTTGAATATATAAAATAATAATATTATTGATTGAGTGATTTCTGAAAAATTACAGTTTTAAAATATCTTACTTTTGACGAAACGTTTAGCTCTAATCAAAATTAGAGCAATATTTTAATTTATCATCAGTCCACAAACTAATTCAGGTATATACCATTTTAAAAAACATCATTTATGAGTCGACAAAATCCGTATATTTTGAGCTATTATTGTTTCTTTCCATTTTATTTAATTATACATTTCGATATTTTCCTTTTCGTCTTTTCTATAAAAATCTATATATATCGATATATTCTCTCCCCTTCAGTTGTTTAATCTAAAAAAAATTATCTTACATGTTTTGATTTTTCATTGTTGTTGTACAAATGTAGAGAAATCTGTTGTCACATATTTGCTATCATCTATATCAAAATTAAATATGAATTGATGGTGGTGACATATGAACGGGAAAACTACACACGACGACAAACGCGACACCATTATTGTTAGTTATTTATTATTATATATTTTTTTTTATTGTTGTCAGTTTATTGTGAGTTAACTCGTGACTCTGAATTAAAAGCAACCAAACCAATAATAGTATAAAGAAATTTTTTTTATACAAGTACTTACTTTAAGTATACACAACATAGTTTTCTTTGTTTGTTGTGTGTGTGTTGAACACTGTAAGTATTTGATGCATTCAAAATTTTAAATCTGCCTATATATATAATATTGTAAATAATTTCTTTTTTTCAATACCTATCCTATATAGCATGTCTGACCAAAATTAAGAAAAAGCTGTACAAGTATTGTACAATTAAAAAGTAGATACATACTTAATTTGTATAGTTTCCTTCGGGATTGACACTATCATTGTGCGTGCTTTATATGTCAAAGTTAATTTTATTATCGTGTAAATATACAAGTGAATGTGTGTTTCATACAAAAAGTGCCTATTTTATAAAAACTTATTTGGGTAAATCTTAAATCCCAGGACGTGGACGACGAGATTTGGGGTGACCCTCTCAGCACGAAGGGCACCAGACGGTATGAATTCCATCCGGAAATGGCTTTACAAACCCAAGGTAAAGAAATTGTGAGAATGCTATTCTCTTTACTATTATCAATGACAATTTACATTATTGAGTTTTTTTTTCTTTTTATTCATCTGAATAGTACACTCTTTTTAATTGTCTTCATTAAAAAAGTTCATTGAGTGTATATAGACACTGCCCAATGTCTATTTAAAAATATCCAGCAAATAAATATTTGGCAGAAACTTGGCAATTCACTCATGAAGTACAATGTTTTGAGTGTACAGGCATTAGAAAATTACCAAGTTTGAGGAAAAAGATGTATGAAGTATCTGTTGGAAATTGTGAAGGTTCGGGAAATCTTCTAATTGTTGAAATTACAAATGTGTTTCTATTTGCTATACTTAGTCTTCATTTTCTTTGTATATAGGTGTGAGTTCACATATAGGTACATGTATAGCGGTATCCTTAAAATATAAAATACATTGTATATGTAAATAATGCCATACACATGGTACATATGCGATTGACGATAGGCCTCGCATTGAAATTTGAATGTGCAATTTAACAGAGTACATATTTACATACTTTTTGAACCGAATGTATAATAGAATAGCATATTATTAATAGGTACCTATAAAAAATGTACGACTATGTTGTATGTATATCGATCTGAAACTTTACATTCAATGTTTTTTAACTTGCAGAAAACGGACCAGAGTCTTTTGGCTCAGTTTTTTTATGCGGATGAAGACTTGAATACAGTAGCGGCAGAGTTGGACTCTTTTGATGGTCGGAAGGATCCGGATAGATGTACAGCCTTGGTCAATCACTTGAGACAATGCCAGGACAAAGTAAGTTTTATCTGACGATAAGAACGTTTCGCAGGAATTCAATATTGTAATTATGCATAATTTTGTGAGACATTAACATTTAGCTTGCTTTCCACTTCCTTGAGAAAAATATTGTCAACACAATTTGCGTAATAAAATGATTGTCAATTGTCAGAGCTTAGAATCAATTTCATTGTCTTTGATTTACGTATTTTACTGTTGGAAACTAAATTATTCTTGTAGTTTTAATGTAGCAAAATCAAAAAGAGTTTGCTATTTTATCAAGAAATTCCTTCTTAAATCAAAATTGAGAAATGTTGAGAAATTGAGAAATGTTGTTGTCCAACTTTTAAATTAAAATTAAACTTGAGTATTTTCAATGTGGTAATGCCGAACATGTGATTTAGCGTATTGGGAGATTGAGGATTGGATTTGAACTTTGTAGACAACCCTTCTTGGAAAGTTTAAGGAAGTTGGATTTTGATTTAAAGTTGAAATTTAATTTATCAACTACTCTTATCTTGAATTCATGCCGAAAGATGTAAAATCAGTTTTAATGTCACGGACGTATTAATTGTACAGTGGGATAAATCCGCCGTGTACACTGCTTTAGTATTGTAGAATGTGTGTGTGTATGTGTATGTATTGCATGTTACTTATTTTTTGCATTGGAAAACCGATTGAATTGAGTATAATAATATTTTTGTGGTTCTATCTCTCTCCAAAGGTGCTGAACATCTGCCAGATGATAATGGACGAAGTGATTCTCGAGGACAGAGCACCTAGAGATTTTCGGGCAAAGTTCCCAGATGATGTACTTCAAGAAAATCTTGCTGGCCAGCTGTGGTTTGGAGCAGAGGTTTGTAACTTTTACCATGGTTTCATTCTTATTGTTAGTAGACTCGATTTCTGAGTGTGAATATTTATAAATGTACACACGCATATACAAGTACATGTGTGTGAAATCAAAAGTACACGAGATCAACAACCAAGTCAATTAGGTACTTGTATAGGTAGAAACGTGTAATAAATAAAATTGTGTATTTGCTTTGTTTGTCTACGCAAACTAGAGTTTTGTTTGTATATATCAACTAGAAGAATTCTCATAGGAGTGCTTGGGAATTAACTCAGTTATCTAGAGTAACTCACTGTCAGTTCATATGCCACATGCAATGCATGTATCAAAAAATATTGTCATCGCATTCAGCTTTGCGAAACGAACTCTTCAAGGGACAAAGAACTGTAGAAAACTTTGCATTTTTTTCTCTGGGTAGTTTTGTTGTAGTGTCTAAGATTTGTTTTTCTTACCTTCGTAACAAAATAAATAGAGTGGCTTGGTTGTTGACGGAAGATATTTTAAAACCAAATTAGGTCAGAGTAAGGGACATCCGTCAATGCTTCCTCCTCATGCCTCCTCCCAGGAAAACTCTAATTTAGATTGTGATGTTGCCATTACCTTCAAGTTTTTATTAATTCTAATTATATTGTTGCATAATTATAGTTTAGTTATGCTCTGTAATCGGGGTTTGATTGTAAAGAGTATATTCAATATTGTTAGTTACCAAAAGAGCCACGTTTGGAAAGTAAGGAGAGAGATGAGAGAAAGATGTATTGTTATTGTACTGAGATCAATCGGAGAACTGCTCTCATATCGTCTATTCATTCAAGTGTTTGAATGTTGCTAATCACATGGAATGTCAACATGACATTCCATTGTCAGGATTATTATTTGTGTGTAAATTGTAAATTGAGCCTCTTTTCACTTTAATAAATTTTTATTATTGTCAATTGGTATTTTACAGTAAAATCTTTACTTGCATTTTACTGGGATATGTCGACTCAGCAGGTGACTCATACGCAAAGTAAAATACCAATTGACAATATGCAAGAATTTAATTAGCATTATTGAAAACTTGAAGGTAGTGGCAACACCACAATCTAAATTGGAGTTTCCCTGGGAGGAAGCATAGGGAGAAAGCATTGACAGACGTTCCCTTACTCTGAACCCAAATTATGTAAAATTTATCACTGCATAAGACAGTTTTTTTTTAAAAAAAACTACATGAACATTTTCTAGAGTTCATTTATAGCGTTGTATATTTTGGGGTTTAAAGGTGAAAGATGACTTTACTTATTCAACGTGTTAGTATACATGTATGAAATGTTTGTTGAATTCAAAGCGTGTTTTAGCATTCGCACGATCAAAAGTGTCCGACAATATTCCTACAATAAATAGATAAGAACTAACAATAAGTATCGTATCATGGACAATGTGTATAATTTCGTCTATTGAATTAAATTGTTATTTTTTTACAGTGCTTGGCAGCTGGCTCAAGTATATTGAATAGAGAACTTGAGAGTGCAACGATGCGTCCACTGGCAAAAGCATTGACAAAAAGTTTGGAGAATGTACGCAATTTGTTAAGAGAGCAATGCTTCCGGAATCCACCAGAGTTTACCGAGAAAATCTGCGAGTCCTTGAAGATTCTTGACCGACTCTTTGCAGAATTTGAGCTCTCCTATGTCTCAGCTATGGTCCCTGTCAAAACTATACATGAGTATGAAGCACAGCAAGCCATCACCGTCTTATTCTCGGAAACTTTACAAAGGTACTGAGCATTTTTGGAATTCCATGCATGCAGTATCCAGAAGCTATGTATGGTAAATAATAGTATGCGTTCATTATTATTCAGAACATCACAGGGTAGATAAACTCAGGCCAGACTTTGGTTTTGGTTTTGCATGTAGTAGCAATCGGATGTGAGTGGTGAGTGTGTATATGCCACTGTTTAATTTCTGAATTTGATTTATCCGTTGAATGGTGTGGTTGCGTTACGATTTCTCAGTTTTCGATCAATACAGAGACGGATGGCACATGTTTCAGGCGTACATAACTACATATACAAATGACTAATTTGTTTCCTATTATTTCGTCTGTGTACGAAACTTTTCACCCTGAGAAAGATTGTGCAAACAAGTAAATTGGTTTTAATGAAGGATTTCAGGTTTTTCCCTGTGTAGGGCAGTGAATACAGAAAAGCAAGTACTTATTTATTTGTAATGATTGTTTGGACTTTTGAGCTGATAGCTTGTTAATTAGGTCCGATTGTGAACTTCCTTGACAAACTATATTATTATAATATTTGACATTTTTATATTTATATTCGGTATGCAAAAGTAGGTTCATTTGACGATCTCCCGGCTCACTCCATTGTTCCATTGAACCTGAGTAATAATTAAATATGCCAGGTGAAAGAGTATTCTCAATTCATATGTCAAAAAAACTCACTTCCCATTAACAGTCTAATATTTTGGTACATTCAATCTTAGCTCCAATCATGTATCTAAATCGTAGAAAATGAGCAGTTGTTTGAAAATCTCGTTGAACCCATTTAAATTTAGAATTTTGGACATGCTTCCTATCACTTGTTGAATCGGCTTGGAATCTATGTTACATGTTCATGTGTTTTATTTTGTACCATTGATGATGTTGAGTCCAGAGTCCTGCTTACTTAATAAATATGTAGTAGTCAACATTTGAATGTGGGAAGAATCGTCACTCGAGATTATAAAAGTGTATCAATTATAATGATATCAAACCTCCCTTGTCAGTACTCACAATGGTGGTGGTAGTACTGATACATGTACTGATACATGTACTTTAATGTATAGGATTCTTTTAATACCAGAGTCTGACTAATTCACACGGCACGCTATTTATGTGTCATCGCTACAAGTAACTGTGGGAGAAATCTTAAGAGTACATTTATTACATATTGGTTATGAGTTGTATGAACACATTTATAGATGTAGCTAAATAGTATTTTATTAAAAGGAAAGAATACAATAATAAAAGCTTCCATTAAAATTTGTATGAAATGCATGGAAAACGATGTGTCGATGGACATTTCACTCTGTTGTACATTTTTGTGTAATATAAAATGCAGAATTTATGGATGTGTTCTTTACAATGTTTTGTCTTTTTGAATTTTTCAGAGCTCTAAATCTTGGACTCCTTGCTCAAGATCAAGTGGACAGTTGTGATCCAGCTCTCATGTTCACAATCCCTCGACTGGCTATTGTAGCGGGTTTATTAATTTTCCCCGATGGACCATTGTGTTTAGGTAAAATTAAAAACAAAGATTATTTGATTTTGAATCTACTGGAGCAATCAATCAAAGTAATATTTCAAGTCAAATATTTCAAATGGTCTGTAATTCAATGTTTTGTTTTTGTCTGTTTAGACCAAGGAGAATTATCTGACATGTTCCGACCCTTTCGTTCCCTTCTCCTCAAGATTAGGGAACTTTTATGGACTTTGAGTAGAACAGAGTTGACAGCATTAGAGCGAGCATTGTGTTCTGTAGATGAACCGTTCTTGGAGCGACCCGTGTTGGATGAGAGTAGTAATCCCCCACCTCCATGTAATCAAAACCATAGTCAGTATCAGTCACCTCCGACACGACACCATAATCATCACCATAATCATCAGCAACAACAACAGTCTGGTGTGAGCGTCGTAAGTTACATGGCCGGAACTCATGCAATTCATGATTACGTAGATCAATTATTCAAGGATTTCCCTTCCTGTAAAGAGTTCATATCAGATATATGTTGTAATAATAATAATAACCACAATAATAACAACAACGAGGACACATCTATGTCCATGTCACAATATTCAATTAATCAGACCAGCGGCCTCATCGACGGAAGCCATCATTTAGACTTTTCAACTATTGACGCCACCGGCCCGAATACGGGAAGTTACTCTGATAGTTCCTACAGTAGTAGTTTTGGTGATGGTGCTCATCAACTGGACAATCATCACGGTCCTCATTGTCATCCTAGTGACGATGATGACTCGAAACTTAGAACAGATGGGAGAGATGAGGAAGTGGAGATTGATGAGTGTCTGCTGACTTCAGAGGATAGTGGAGCAGAAGACACAGTCAAAGACTTGATTCAGTTTATGGACAAGGGAGAGAGTCCATGCATGGTTGTCAATGATGATATAAATTCGGGTGATATCAATAGTGGTAGCGTTAGAAGTAATATTAATGGTAATAAATTAATGAACTATGGAGCGAGCAACTCGTACAATTACAATGACGGAAATCAAGAATCTAGTAGTGAAATCAAATCGACCGAGGATCGAACAAGTAGTCTGGAAGGCATGGACAAGAGACCGACTGATTTTCATCAATTAAATTTATCCAACCGGTCATTTTCCTATGATGAGGATTTACCCACGCCCATTGTTGAAGTTCAAGCTGGCGCTGTCCTAGTCGAATCCACATCTACCTCTTCCAAATTAAACAACTTACGTAGTTCCAGTTCAAGTCATGATTCTGGACTTAGTAGTATGGCTGAAACCTCTGTTGAAACATCAACTGACAAATCAATTAGTTTGAGTAGAAACAGTGCAAGCAGTGATATTTCCAATGATGGTAGACATCCAGAAGACTTGAGTGATTTAAATTTAAGCCTTATTAATACCGAAATATCAAATAGTCCTAGTAATGTTCCGCTCACTGAAACTATGGGAAATGCTGCAAGTTTAGTCAATGTCAATCTGAAACCACACAGTTTTCTTCAAGTCCCCGAGCAAGGCATGATGGACGGTCGGGTTCGCGGTCATCAAGCTACATCACAAGAAATGTCTTCGTGTTCGGGAAGCTGTTGTAATAGTGAATGCAGCGCATCCATTGGGTATAAACAATTATGAGCACTTCTACTTCTATGAAATGATTTTATAATTATTCCGCATTTATAATGGCACTTGAAACATATTTTTATTTTTTGAATTTATAGAGGGGAAAGCACATGTGAAACATCGTCTTTCGATTCAGAATGCCAAGATGATATTGAGATTGCATTAGCTATGCAGGCAGCTGAGATTGCCACAAGGAACGAAGCGAGAGCGAGATTCAAGTAAATATATTAAAATAGGCTTTACTCACTCTTTATGAGAAGGGAATTAAATTATTTGAAGTCACAGTATTTGTTGACTTTCCAGGAATTCCAACTTATAACTTGAAAATGTATTGTTATTACAGGAATAGTGCAGATTTAATCCACCGTCTTTTCATCTGTATTTCGGGCGTTGCGGACCAACTTCAGACTAATTATGCTGCGGATTTGCGCTCAACTCTCAAAGTATTTAATAATGAATAGAATATAAGTTAAGTTAAACTTCAGTTTGTACATCCATGCATTGTATTAATATAATGTTTTTATTTTATTTAGTGTGTCTTTGCCATGAATGCTACCCCATCAGAGGAAAGTCCAAGTATTAGTGGAACTTCGTCAGGTACAGATGTTACCCCAGAGCCTTCCTTGGATGAAGAGAATATGCAGTCTGCTGAAGAGAATTCTCATCATCATCATCACCATCATCATCAAATTCAAGTGGACAGTGGTCATCAACGAACCGATGTAATTTCACCTCCTACCTGGATTCCTGATGAGTTAGCGCCTTTGGTAAGACCTTTTATTGTTTAGCTTTGTTATGTACCTATTGTCCAAGCATTTCGCTTCCATGAAAAATGACGTGCAAGTGATTTATTTAATTGGTTAATTTAACAGTGTATGGCTTGCCAGTCGGCGTTCACATTTTTTCATCGACGCCATCACTGTAGACATTGTGGCGGTGTCTACTGCAACACGTAAGTCATTTTAATTACATTTTTTAAAATTAAGACATTATATTCCTAAACCCTCAAAACAAGCAATATTATCTGAGACATTGTGTGTGGATATATTAAGTATGCAAGTAAGTCATTATATGTTTTGCAATTGCATAGATGCTCCGACAACGTGATGGCATTGCCTTTGTCGCCAAAACCTGTTCGTGTTTGTGATTCTTGCGTGCATCGTTTGTCGTCGTCATCATAAACCACTCGAACATTACAAATTACAATTAATTTACCTGAATTAGTCTACATTGGGAAAGGTACGTTTTGCTCAACTGTAGAGAATATACATTATCTATTTCCAAGAAAGCAACCCATCACTTCCAGCGACCTACAACATCAAAGTTCCGCATACAATATTGACTTTGGAGAATTGGGACCGAATTAAGTATACAAATCTTCCCGTTAAATAAATTTCCCCCCGTTAATTCAGTTCCCACCCGTTAATTTGTTTCCACCCGTTGATTCACCGCGTTTAATTGGGCTTCCCCTCGTTTGCTCCCACCCGTGAATTCAATTCCCTCCGCTAACTGGTTTCCCCTATAGTAAATTTCTTTCCTCCCGTTAATATTTTCCGAGCCCTAATTGAGTTTCCTCCCATGAATTGATTCCGTTAGGGAGGTTTCCTCTTGTTAAAATATAACTGGTTCCCCTCCTCCCCCCTAAATTCATGAAAAGAATTAATTAATTAATATCCGCCACAAGTCATTGAAAGCCAAATCACAGTTTTCTGTCCAATGTACATACTCTAATTTTTTACGCAGGACCTTTTCTATACGTATGTACATTCCTCATCTGTTGTTTCATGCAATTTTGTGCAGTGGTGTAGAAGTTGCACACTTGTAGAAGTAGTGCACTACTAGCTAATGCACACTTCTACACTCTGCGAGAGAACTTTCACTCATACATGCATATGTACATGAAAATAAAAATTTCAAAATCAAAACTTTGAAAATTTGATTCCCCTACTTTGTATCGGAGGACCTCCTGAGTATACATTCCAAATCCCAAGTCTCTAAAGTCAATAGTTTAGACGGAGATCGATTACATATGTATATACCGATGTTACTGCTTATAGTATGGATGGAGTATTCAAAATGTAAATGGTCCCATGAAATTTGTAACAAGTAAATTTTATTTGTGTGATAGGTTTTTGCAGGGAGTGTAGTGCCAAAACTCGGTTCCCTTGCCACAATACGGTTAAGTAAAACGTGTGAGAGTTTCGTAATCGTCGTTATTTTGTGTACATTGTCACCCTCTTGAGGCTTTCAGCAGAAGACAGCTAACGATCCTCAAAACTGAAGATAGTAATAATTATTATAATATATGTTATACTTCTTCCACCAACTCAAATCCCCGGATTTTAAAGTTTGAAATCGGCTATTTTCAATCCTAGATAATAAGTCGCTGGTTGTTTACTCTATGCTTGAATTTACTTTACGTAGTGGTAAAAACTGTACTTAATCGTAACTGTATTATTATTATTTTTTGTATTAATTTGCAACAGAAGAAATACCAAGCTAGGATCTTCATTCACTTTCGAAGAGAGCTATTTGTATCGACTGGTTCATTAAGATTTACATACAAAATTCTCTTGTAAGAATAATAGTAAGTATTAAAACATTTTTGGGCTCTTTGTATTGTTCCTTTTGACACAATTAAGTGATGGCAAACCTTAGCACGCCCTATATCCCAACTATTTTCAATGTACAGTATTTTTTGTAGATAGAGACATTTTCTTTTTTTTTCACCGACTAATATAAACCTGCTTATTTTTAACCAAACAATTTATTTGAAAGTTTACCTATACAGCTTACGAGGTTGGTATGCATGGGTTGGTCCTCACTTTCCTCAGAAACTACCGTTTGTACACTAAATGTGATTTTGTTTATTGACGGTAAATGAAAGAATGATAACTTAAACTCTTACAGAAATTATTTGTACAATAGCAAGATATAAATAATTATATTAGAATTAGGTGAATACTGGATATTTCATTTGGTAGATTATACCACTACGAGTGAAAATATTTTTAAATGACTGAAAGTATTATTTTAATTAAAAATTGAGGCATTTCCCTATAGTTCAGCATAAATTTCCCTTCGTATACTAATATGTTCATTGTTTCTACAGACAAATGTCCCATTTTACGAAATGTGAAGAACAGACAAAGCAAGAAAGATAGACGACAAGACAATGTACCTAAAGCTTAATGAAAATTGAGCTAATTTATAATTAGTTAATGTAGCTTCACGAGCAGTTTTATTGGGAAGGGATTTGAATACAAATATCTTATAACGGACGGCTATAGAAATAAATTTTTTAAACAACTTTATTATCTTGCCATTTTGATTTTAAAAAGTACAAGTTTTTCTTTGATCCATATTCATATCCTTTTACCTTCAATTTTAGAATTTTAAAGAATTTTTATTCGGGCTACGCTTATGATTTGAGTTGAATATCCTTATTTACAAATTCTTTGTAAAACAACATAAGTTCAAATGCAAAACATGGAAAATCATTCTTGGAATCCATAGTTTGCGATTGTCATACTAAAAAATTTGTAAATAAACGTACTCTAAGTATAATCTGTGATCATTTTGTAAGTAATAATAATAAATTATTACAAGTAATTTCTTTGTATTTTCAAAACACATTTAACTATATTATGTCTTATAATATGAATGTGATGATTTGGAAAATTCAAGTAACATAAAAATAGAGTGCGTCGCAGTTTCATATATGTTCTTGAATTTGATATTTAATTTTTTCTTTTTTTGGCAATGATAAAAAAAGTGACTGACAATAAAATTGTCTTCTCTCTCTCTGTATGTATAAATTTACCAATTTTGAAATATATGGTAATTGTATTTTGTAATAATTTAATTTAGTTATTATAATTACTCTTTCCAATTTACAAATGAAAATCGGACTACGTGTACACATGTTTTTGCGTTAGATCCACCCGTTTCAAACTTTAATTATACAATTACATACACATACATATATATATGTATATATATAATTTTTGGGTAGCCCCATAAACAAACCTTGTTTTGGCTTTTCATTGTAATACTGTATTGATTTATGTAGATGATTATGTATCGAGCTACTACTTTACAAGGGCCTAGTCTCGGAGGACATTATACACACGTTTGGATACCTGCATAATAGATATGTATGGTGTATGGAAACTATATGACGAACTTTTCCAGAAAAGGGACCACTCGCGTAAAATCACTTTTTTGTGTATTCGTGGACAAACGAATATGGAGAATCTTTTAGGACAAGTTTAAACCATTTTTACTGATAAAAAGTAGTTTAAAATCGTCGTTAAAATTTTCTTAAAATTCGAAATTAAAGTACGCCGATGAATTGTGTAATACTAATACAATTAAAATCATTGAGCAACTTATTTACGCGCCAAACAGCCGAGAATTATAAAGGTGCTAAAAAACTCGGAATCTAGAAAGTCGCGAGTGGTCCCTTTTCTTATCGCCTTCCTCATATACAAAATATACTATGCTTATATTATACATAATATTATAATAATATATATTTACGAAACTAACATTATATATTCGTGTATATAATGATATACACTTGACGTATTTTATATGATAAAGGAACTGTATCATGCACATTTACATTGTAAAATATGTAAAAATAATCGTAACAATTTGTAATTACTTACGTATAAGCATCTTAAAAGTCGTTGATATATAAAAAATAATTTAATATTCATACTCTGAAATATATACCTACCTATAAATATCTATATACAAATTAAATATAAAACTAAATACATTTCCATAGAACAGAAATAAATATTTACGAATTTATGACAACAATGAAAATTTCACTGGTATAGTTGGTATTGTCGAGTTTTTTCTTACACGATCGCCATCATTGTTAAATAATCAGACATAAAGTCATTCATAAGTATATGATGTCTCATATAGGAATCGTATGGAAAGTATTTTTGTGCTTTGGGAGATATAGTTGTTTGTCTATATCATCTGGTTGGATAAAGAGTAAAAAATGAAAAGAGATGGCTGCGTACTGCGTATACTGTTGACAAATGTGTGAAATGTTTTACTGGTAATAACCTCGAGGGAACTTTGTCCAATCCATCAACGACAACGACTGTCCGTTGCGATCTTGGATTCTCCGCTGTAAACCAAAAGTTAAAATTAATTTACATTGCGATTTATATTTTCGAGCAATAAATTATTTATTATAAATATATTAATCAAAATTTTAAATGGATTAAAATCCGTATATTTAAGTAGGTAATGAATTTTACCCATGACTTGATTTTTGTGAATTATCAAAAGATAGCCAACACTCAACCAGAATAGGGATGAATCGCGGATAGCCCCATTCGCCATTGAAATCCACATAAAGTAAATGGGAAAATAGAAATCGTAAATTCCTCATTCATTCATTCATCATATTATTCACTTGGAGGGACACGTATATATTGAAGTTGAAGGGACAATTAAGTTTGTATTGTTTCAAAATTCAAATGGCTTTTGAATTAAATAAGTATCCACGACTGAAGTTGATTTGATGTTACGATTGTACTGACGAATTCATTTTATACTCTTTAAATCTTGATTTATGCAAGAAAACAATTCAAATGCATTCATATAGCTTGGTTTAAATTCAAAACTATAAAAATTCATTTACGTATTTTAAACTATAAGGTAAAGAACCTTGAGCAAATTCCGAATTTAAGAACAAGGAAGTGAATTTATAGACATACGGGATGATTTTCATTCCGTCCGTCGAAAAATGCGGACAATATAAATCCGTCCTGAACTGTTAAGGACGGATGCGAATAAATTATGCCAGTGCGTCCTTCAAAAAAGGGCGGATTGTCCGCATTTTGCGACGGACGTCCTACGTATACAAACTTCTTACCCTGAAACAGCCGCAGCTGTTTCATTGCCTTATTTATGGGTTTTAGTGTCATAATTTTCATACATTTCCAACGATTCCAAGAGCACAAAAGAGTAAAAAAATTACAGTCCCCCCTTGTATACATAGTTTATCCAATTATTTGATTAAAATACACACCATGAAAGTAAAAACATTGAATTGGGAATGTAACAATATTGAAAAGTCCTTTGGGCACTTCGCCCGTCATTTCATTGGTGAATTCCCGAATTCGGAAAACCGAAAATGTCAAACTGGGAATGGACTAAAGTGACCATTTGAAACTTGGTAGTCACTTCGTCGAAACCCAAATCGGATTAAAACTCTGAAAAATGCTTATACATTACAACTTCATTAAGGATAAATTTCTTGCTTTTTGCGCACTGCCACAGTTACAAAAATTAAAATAGCTGCCCAAAATAGCTTTGCCTGTTTTGCCAGAATGCCCCCAAATTAAAAAAAACCCACTTTTACATGTAAATCATATGTAAAAACATATTTGCTGCCAGGGTTGGGTGAACCTGCCACAAATGTGGCAACTGTATTTGCAAGTATGACCTGGATAATACATTCCAGGAGGGACCGACGCTTAAATTAAAAAATCACATCGAAAGAAATCATCTTGTATTTTGTTTGAATTTAACTAAACTTTGTAATTAATTAAAAATATTTACAATTTTTTTTACAAACTTGTACCTTTTTCTAAAAAATAGGCCATATTCTTCTTCATATTACTGTGTAAAAAAGTGAAAAGTATACGGTCCCTTTTTCCACACGGACGACTTCATATATATAAGAGCTCGTCTAAATAAACTTAATACATCAGATTCTGATGATCAGAAGACTTGATTGAGAACGGAGCCAGTGATATCCGGGTGCGTCGTGGCGTTCATCTTTCACACAGTTTTCCTTATGTTCCATACGCTTTTACATGTTAAACGAATTAATTTAAAAAATTAATTGTAATTAAACGGCCAAAACTCTAGACGGA
>JAIUND010003130.1:0-17525 GCA_034699125.1 Gisinianus flammeolus | reverse complement strand
AGCAGGTCAACTCGGACAAACGAAATTAAGGAAAATAATTATAGTTCGTTTTTGAACTTAACAGACGATATATACATGAATTCCAAATGTTAACCTGTAAAATCCCGGAGAGTCCAAGACCAATGAGTGGCATTTTCAAATCCTTTGACTTGTCCCGATGATTTCCCGCCATATTCTTATATATAGTTAAATTCACTGTATTATATATGAACTGTATGCCTTCAATTAAATCTTATTTGATGAGCTTCAGAACATGAAGAAAAGAGTTGATTTGGGGTCGAGTTCGTTGTGAAGAGTGACGAGAATGAGAATAAACAAATTGCATTTGCATGCACACAATTTATTACGATTCAAAACCACCAAAGATTTTTACCGTTAGGACGAGACGAGACTTTTGAGTTTGGTCGTCATTGCTCTTTGATAACGATAACGATATAATATAAAAGTGTGACAATTTACAGTTATATGGTTTGACCCAGAAAACACACATGAACAACCTCTTTTATCTATTATATATGTACACTTCTGTACACAGTTACACTCGCTCGAATAAATATTATACAAACACGCACACATGCACAGACTTATGGCTCAAATTAGTGGAGGATGGGGTAAAAATGACCACGGACGTTAAAGTTAAATAATAATCAAACTACTGAATATAATTTACTGACATCCACACGTTTTTCGTAGCTTGGACCACAGTCGACATCACTCAGATTCGGATGGTGGTTTCAAGAACAAAGGTCAAATTGATGGTGTTCGAGTGACTTGACAAATACTTGCACGGATGGCACTGCAAACACGCTCTGTGATTCGCTTGTTCGTGTCTTCACCCAAACACTCTTTCAAAAATCATATTTCTTTTGGTTCCATAATATTTTTGGCCCACTAAGACTTTTATTTGCGTGCCATTGCCCCAAATAAGCTTGCCCAAAATCCTGGAACACTCGAACCAAATGAAAAACACTTTTTACAGAATGTGGTCATTTTTACCCGCCGTATCCTTTTGGAGACCCTTTTTAAAAGTTAAATATCTACTCGAATAAATTAAAAATTGAAGGAAAAGTAAATGAGGCGTCAACGTCGATGGACAATGAGTCAATCTCTCGTGTGACGCATTCACAATCCCAATTCCATCATTACAATTCGCGTAAATGCGAAAAACATTTGGTGGTCATTTTTACCCCGTCCTCTACGCCTTGAAATTGAATTTATTTATTCATTATATTACACATGAACACAATGAAAACTCAATAGAACTATTACTATTTTTAACACTATAATATATATACACAATTCACAATGAATGAAGAAATGACTATAATACAAATTCCATTCCATTGAATGTACTTTTGACAGACAATTACAGACAACATTTACTTTGTGTGTATGCAATTTAAATGTGTAGTAAAAATTTCGTAGTTTTCTCGTCGAGAATTTCGGCTATTATATACAATTGGAAATTGATTAATTAATTATACAAAAGTCGCGGAATTTAATGATGAAGACAAATGGAAATGGAAATACAAGTTCAATAATATTATGGATTTCCCTAGTCGCACTGATTTTGTGTACATTATTTGCGAGTTCTCGCTCACAGAATCAGAATGATGAAGAATTATTGGGGAAAGACCCAGGCGCCGCCCTCATTTCTTCTTTGAAACGCCTTGGCGGGAAGAATAAGAATGAAGAGGACATTGGAAGGAATGAGGAGGAAAATCTCGATCCAGAGAAAACTCTAGCCAAAAAGAAGGAAGAACTTGAGAAATTGGAGAAAAAAGTATTGAAAACAAAAGAAGACATTGGGAAATTGGAGAAAGACTTGGCCCAAAAATGGAAAGACCCCCCTCCATCAGCACCAAAAAGGAAGGACAAGGACAATTTCAAGAAGCCCTTGAAAACTATTAAGGACTCGGCGCTCAAAAAGAAGGATGACTTATTGGTCAAAAAAGAGAAAGACCCATCGAAAAAGAAGGAAGATCTCAAATTGAGTGGGAAGGACTTGGAAAAACCGATAAAAAAGGAAGACCCACCCAAAAACAATAATTCGAATTTAGAGCGCGCCAATTCCCGCCCGCTCAACAATAGAACAAGTAAAGACTAACCTTACTTTCTAATACTAATTTCTGTTCATATATTTTTCGTTTTTTTTTGTTTCCGTTTTTCGGGTTTTCTTGTCTCTATTTGTTTTTATAGGGTTTTTGGCGTTTTGTTATTTCTTCGGTTTTTGTTGTTTTTACTTTTTGTAGTTGTTTTTCGGGTTTTAGGCGTTTTGTTATTTCTTCGGTTTTTGTTGTTTTGACTTTTTGTAGTTGTTTCGGGGGTTTTGGCGTTTTGTTATTCCTTCGGTTTTTCTTGTTTTGGCTTTTCGTTGTTGTTTTTCTGATGTTTTCGTTTTTCTATAGTTGTCTGTGAATGACAAAAAAAATTTGAAAAATAAAAAACAAATGGGGCATTTTGTAATGATTTTGTCGGTGTTTTGTTTTCCTCACATATAGAAATTTATTGCTCATCCTGTCCATCCTGTTTGGTCTCTCCACACAGGAACGTTCACTCTCAACGACAGGACACCGAGTCCAAATCCTTTTGTTTCACCGAGATCACGTTGATTCAAGGGACGGTGACTTTAAAAAGAGGGATCATCCGACCACCCCTGGACAAATTCCATTCGAATGTCTATCCGAAATGCCCTGGAGCGATCCCGGATTTCGTGGGGAAAGGGAAAATCTTCTATTGCTACTGCGCCGTGGATGACTGCAATGACGTCCCTTTCAATGACTATGGTGTGATCCGAAATGAAGGCCCCCAAATCGTCACCGACTCCCCACCAGCCGCAGATTATGTTCTCGATGACTAGAAATATTATATATGTATAGGAGGAACAAAGGCAAAAATACTGGGATTTTTTTGACATCAAATTTGAACTCGCTTACGCGCGGGAATTTCAAACAAATTCAAAGAAACCCGATAAACTGACCATCACATCCACATCCACAACTTTTATTTACAATTACACATTTACATTTGTACACGTTCAAGTTTTACATTGAGAATTTGGACTTGGACACAGCACACGATTAAATATATATTTAAATTAATTATATATAATTATATTTATACAGTTAAAATTAAAATACTCGAAATACGCCCGTATGTACATTTAAAATTTTTTACCACACTTGATGTTTCCAAAATTTGGACATCTTGTCCACATTTCCCGCGTTCTGTACAGAATTTTGTTCGTTATTTTTTAATTTATATACTTTAAAGGTTTTGAGAGTGAAAAGCTTACAACCGGAGGATTTCGTCATTATAGTAAAAGTAAAAGGGGGAGAAAAGAAAACAACAGGAAAAAATATACTGAGCAGATAATTTGTTCAGTTTCCCATCCGTTTTTTTCAAATCTAAAATTAAAATGTCCCCACCAAATTCCCGGATCTTTAATACATGTCAAGGATTTCAATTCACAAATTCACTTTCTGACTCGTTCTATAAATAAATCAACAAACAAAATCAAATTTAATTAAATCATGCATAAAATACTCATTAATATTAAATTACATAATTAATTCCTACAAATGAATTCATCCCACTCTGTGTAGTGTAGGATGTTTTTGTTGGGCGCGCGCGTGCCTTTAAAATTTGAAATATTATTATTATTATTTCGAAATCCTATTATTATAATTATGTATATTACCTTTTTTTGTGGAGAATGACGGCGAGAATGATGGTGATGATGAGGAAAAGGATGAAGAGTCCAAGGAAAATGTAGAAAAGCATTGGATAGCAACTGAGCGAGTCGATCGTCTCTCCCAAATCCCTCAAATACGGTACCGTTCGAAGCCAAAACAATGCTTCCTTTAATTAATTACACACATATAATAATAAAATTACAATTACAAAAAACCCGTATTAAAATCATTTCAATCAACTACTGTCCATCCGGATGGACAGTATATCGTCTGTTAAGTTCAAAAAAGGTCGATAATCGTTTGGCCCCCGACGCAGTATATGCATATGCACACAATGTGTATTCACCCTCTGGAGCCAAATGATTATCGTCCTTTTTTGAACTTAACAGACGATATATAAAATTTGACTGTGGTTTTCCTCTTTTTTTTTACCCCTTTTCTGAAATCCGAGCCCATGGGCGCTGCCACCGACGTCAAATTACTATAGTCAAATGATAAAATTAATAATTAATTAACTATATATAATTACTAAAAATGAATTTAATTATTTATTATATGTATCGTCTGTTAAGTTCACAAAGGATCTATAAGGATTCTCCTTAATTTGCGGAAATGCGACGACTGCGTCCGTCTTTGTGGGTAAAATTGTGAAAAAATTCAGGGTGGCAGAAAA
The DNA here is from genome assembly GCA_034699125.1 of Gisinianus flammeolus. Lineage (NCBI taxonomy): Eukaryota > Metazoa > Arthropoda > Collembola > Symphypleona > Katiannidae > Gisinianus > Gisinianus flammeolus. Next base: position 13,157 of record JAIUND010003130.1, on the reverse strand, counting down.
GGTCATGGCAGACAATAATATCGAAGGACCAACAGCCCCATCTCCAGCCGTTTGACCTTTGGAGCAGGTCAACGAAATTAAGGAAAATAATTATAGTTCCTTTGTGAACTTAACAGACGATATATATGTTCATATTATTTACTAGTAGTTAATATTTCCGGGCCCGACGGGTCGCCACGGTGGAAGACTAAAGCTTTGAAGGGCACTTCCAGGATTCCCATTGGCTGCAAAAGCCACCCAGATCTTCGTAATAATGTCCGAGACGCGATCATCCGTGGCGGAGAAGACGGCATTCACATTCCCCGGGAATATATTCACCGGGTCAAAGATGCTTCAAATTAAATTAAGGTATAAGGATTTTTATAAACAATTATTTGTATGTATACTTTGTGGGGTCAAGATTTGGGGTTATACATTCGTATTTTCAGCTATAACCTATAACGATGAGAGCTTTGTTGCATTGGAATTTTAACAGGGCGCATCATGCTGTGAATGTGAAAGTGAAAGTGAATGTGAAGCGAGTCGCTTCAAGCGGCAAGCGAGTGTGGGAGTGATGAGTGCATGGACTCGGAATTAACATGGAGCGCCATAAGCAACAATGTATTTCAATTTCTTATATGAAACTCTCCACTGTGCGTTTCTTTCCCAACGGATTTCACCCATTTTTTGCAAGCCATAGGTATTAACTTACATGTGGAAAACACAACCATGTCGAAAAATCCTTGAATTTTTCAACATTTCAGCACTTGCGTAATGTAAATTAAACCACAGTCAATTGTCAGCTGACGAGTTCCCAACTCTGCCAATTATATATAGAGAGAACGGAAATTGTGGGGATTTCATTTCTTCTTGTGAGAACGGAGAGAAAATCCAAGGAATTACTATATATAAAATAAAATATAATGAAACCTTAAGAGCTCGTCTCCGTGACTGATTCCAAAGTTAAAGAGGGGGTGTTGAACGCCCGCATTTCGGAGACTTTGAAGGTCCCGGGAGATGATGGAAGGCGAATGAATGGTTTTGTGTGTGAAGACATAGGAAAATGTGAGCGTTTGTTTGTTCTGAGCGAATTTCTCGAGCGTGTCGAAATGACAACTTGTGAAGACCGTGTCCCCAATCAACTGTACACAAAAAAAAACACAGACACACATGTCAAATATTAATAGCGGGTAATTCAAAATTCAAAATTCAAAATTCAAAATTCAAATTCAATTAGGTGACCCAATTTTTTTGAAATTGATATTTAAAATTGATGATGCTGATGCGTTTTTTGTTTTTATGGAATTTTACTACTACACACGAACCTCTGCGAGTTCACTGACGGCCAATTTAAGGCCAGTCGGCGTTTCCGGATCGATCCCTTCAAAATAATGACTGAGGACGGCCTTGGAGACGACTTCATTTGCACGTTGATCGTGAAATAGATTTTTGAGGAGATCCGGAACGAGCGTCCCTTCAAAATATTCCCGGTTTTTAAAGTTTTCGGGGCCCACTTCCAAGTGAACGGCCGAGTAGCCCATGAGCCCTTCATCATTGTTAATCCCTGCAATGACGGGGATTTGAGCGTACGCACCCGCTTCCATTAGATTGGTGGGGGTGTCTGGGAGGACGGGATTTTCGGGGCGAGTTTGATTGTCCACGACGGGGGCGGCTCGGATCGGGAAAACCCAGGTGCGAACGAGACTTTGTTGAGCTCGGACGAGTTCATCCTCTGTTTTTTGTGAGAGACATTCTCGGAGTTCCGTGGAGTCACCCGAACATTCTAATGCTTCCCCCAGGGCGTCCGCATGTTCTCGCGGGTTCGGCTCCACCGCCCAATTACACAAGGCTGAGCCGGATTGTAGAATTGCTCGCTGGAATAAACGTAAACCTGTGTGTGTGTGTCAAATAAATACAAGACATTTTAAGGTCAAACTTTTGGGATGATTGTCCTGAAAAATATACACAAATTCGCAAAAAGTGACACAAATTCTATAGGAAATTAGGCGGAAAATTGCGCGAAAGTTCAAAGAGTTTACGCGGAAAATTGCACGAAAGTCCAAAGAATTTAGCGCAAAAGTGCAAAAAAAGCCCAGATAAATTACGCACAAAAGTCCAGATAATTGACGCTTTTTGCACACGAAAGAAATCGTCATATATTTTTTTTGAATTCAACTAAACTTTGTACATTAATTAAAAATATTTGCAATTATTGTTTTACAAATTTCTATAACTGTTTGCATATAAAATAGCCCATGTTTTTGTGGATATTAATATGCAAAAAAGTTAAAAATGGTATGTGGCGGGTTTTCTTATCCACAACTTCATATAATTACAGATACAGAGCGAGAGATAAAGAATGGAAAACACATGTGGCACATTTTCCCTTCATATATATATATATTTAGTGCACATATCACAGAGGAGGAAAAGGAGGAATCCAATGAGTTTTTTTTTTTTTTTTTTGAGTAGTGGCCAAGAAATATATGCATAATCTATATGCTATGGTGTTTTTTTATGTGTGTGTGTGTGTGTGGGCGGAAATCGTGTCAATCCATCATAAATAGAAACAAATGTCGTTTCTTTTTTTCTTCTTTTAGTTTGAGTGTTTTCCCTGTTTCTCTGTCAGCCTCTGTAATTTATTTATCCACACACACACATTTCACGCACTCACATCTGTCACTCACACACACCATCACCATTCAATATAGATATTTCAATATATTCCGCAACCCACAAATGAAACCTCCCCATATATATAATTTTGACACCAAAAAAACCAAACCAAATCAAACCAATTTAACATGCACAGGCAAAACATAGAGGAAACACACACAGCAGACACACACATAAAAACAACGAATTCGCAACCCTCTGTTGTTGAAAATTGAGAGTTTACGGCGGATTTTTATGTGTGTGTCTGTGTGTGTGCTGGCTTCTGTGTGCTGTGGATGTGATTTTTGTTAGGATTTTCCATCCGGGAATTGATTTATTGGATTTATTGCGTGGACTAGAATATTTTTCAAGGTCGGCCTTGTAAATTGTAAATTTGAGTCACTGTGAATTTGATTGGGAGATGAAAAACTATGTATATATCGTCTGTTAAGTTCACAAAGGAACTGTAATTATTTTCCTTAATTTCGTTGACCTGCTCGCAAAGGTCAAACGGCTCAAGATGGGTCTTTGGGTCCTGCGACATTATTGTCTGCCATGACCTTTTCTGTCACCCTGAATTTTGTCAGAATTTCACCCACAAAGACGGACGCAGTACTCGCATTTCCCCAAATTAAGGAAAATCGTTATAGTTCGTCTGTGAACTTAGCAGACGATATATTGTATCGTATACTTACGAGTGGCTCGAGGTGAAAGCATGAGAAGATGAACGGACGCGGCACCCGCAGAATCCCCAAAAACCGTGATCTGTTCGAAAAAAAATCCATTGACACTTTATTTAATCACAATTTGAACATGATGAGGAAACAGCTGATTTGGGATTATATTATAGGGAAATTCTTTGTCTTGGTTTTTGGTTTTTGTGTATACCATTTCCGGGTTGCCGCCGAATCCCCGAATGTGTTTTTTCACCCACTAAAACATTCACAAACAAGGAAATATAACGAAATTACTTACACGAAAAATCCGTCAAGTTTTCTTTGAATTTTGTTCACACACTCATCAAAAAAAGTCGTACATATATAGGAATTTCAAGAAATGGAATAAATAAAAAAACCAAAGAAAAAAAAGAGGAGGGACCGAAAGAGCTGCGATTTGATCTAATAATCCGTAATTCCCGGGGAGGACTTCATCATTTGTACTGAGAAATCCTAAAACTCCGAGTCGGTAATTGAAAGTCACCTATATATATAAATTGAAAATTCACAAGGGAAAAACAATTAAACATTGGCCATTTCGTTAACAAAATGTGTGAGCATATACCGTCAAACTCCGCTTGAATGACCAATGATAAGATTTCGTCTGTTAAGTTCACAAACGAACTATAAGGATTTTCCTTAATTTGCGGAAATGCTCCTACTGCGTCCGTCTTTGTGGGTACAATTCTAACAAAATTCAGGGTGACAGAAAAGGTCATGGCAGACAATCATGTCGAAGGACCCAACGCTCCATCTTGAGCCGTTTGACCTTTGCAGCAGGTCAACGAAATTAAGGCAAATAATTATATAGTTCGTTTGTGAACTTAACAGACGATATGTATTTTTGTATGGAATTCATGTATGGATATTTGGACTCACGAGGATGACATCCTGTTTCATGAGTCGTCGTGGCCCCACGTTGATACCAGAACCAAAACTAAAACCCCCACCGTGAATGTAGACTGATGTGCGCCAAAACACAACACCACACAAAAAAGGATAGGAAATTTACAATTAATCAATACTGAATTTAAAACTCCCGCAATTTAGTTCAGATTTTGAGTATATTAAATTGAGTTGGGGAATGAAAGTATATACCTAAAACGGGGAGGAGAGCCCTGGATGAACTCACCACTCCCGGCCGCCCACCCTGAGCTGAAAACAAATACGATTTGTAATCGAGTACATATATAATCATCACAAAAGCCGGGAAAATTCTAAAATTCTAAAAATCGGATTTCGGATTTCGGCTTTTGAATTTTGAATGTATAGAATTTTGGTTGTTGTGTTAATGTACATGGGACGGTTGGTGTGAAAACGTTGAGATTTAGGCAATTCTCCTCGGACCCAATCGTTCCTTCATCACCACACAAGAACAAAAGAATCAATTAACTTTCTTTATTGCCATTTAATTAGAAGGTGTATTGTGTATTAAGGGTACATAAAAACTATATAAAAAAGGAGGATAAGTACTTACGATTGGCTGCAGTGGACCATTGCGGGCATTTGTCTAGGTATGACAATGCCCGGATCGTCCCTGTCACTTCCTTCAGTACCGGCTCCTATATATATCGTCAGTTAAGTTCAAAATCGTACTATAATTATTTTCCTTAATTTCGTTTGACCGGGTTTGACCTGTTCTGGAGGTCAAAGTATTAGAGATGGAGCTTTGGGTCAAGCGACATTATTGTTCGTCATGACCTGCTCTACAATAATTTTGCTTGACCAAAGCTCCATCTCTAATACTTTGACCTCCAGAGCAGGTCAACTCGGACAAACGAAATTAAGCAAAAAAATTATAGTATACAATTTTGAACTTAACAGACGATATATACACAGAATCAATTCCAACCAATCGTAATCATAATCATAATTGGAATTAATATAGAAAGAATGTAGAATTACGATATATATATATATATAATATCTAATTAATTAATTAAATAATGATGAAAGGACCTCCCAACGTCTGGCCGTAGCATAAGGGATCCCTCTAAAAGCATAATATGGTCGTCGATCCCGCTCCGTTTGTTCTCTGGTCCCTTCAAAAACACCGCCAGAGACTTGTATGGACACTCGATTGTCAACCTGAGCCTTCACGCTCCACCTCGTCATCGTCATCGTCACCATCAGAAACACAATCAAAGTCCACAAATTCCTCATCTTTGTTTTACTCGATCGTTTTTGTCAATTAATTTAAATTTAATTCAACTGTATTACACAAAATCCATCACACGATCACACGAACGAACGAACGAACACACACGAAGGAAAATCCTAAGTACTTTTCCTTTTCCTTTTCCTCACTTTCCCCAAAATGTCACTTCTTTTCTCCTTTTTCCTACACAACAAGCAAAAAACAACCCGCAGAGTTTCCAATTCAAAATTCCACAATCCTTACACAATCAGAATTTCCAAATCCTCACTTATATCGTTTAAGAAAAACCGGAGATTTCGCCTGAATCACGTTCACAATGAACGCACTCACAATCACAGTCGACTGTTGACTTTTGACTGTGAATTGTTGACCTTCCTCTCTCCAAACACACACAGGGATTGAGGATGTATGTGAATCACGTGAAAATAATGTGACTGTGAGGAAAAAGGAAAAAGGAGATGTGTGTGTGTGTGTGGGAAATGTGAATGGACAGAATCTCCTCGTCTATATATTTTGTCTATATGCATGCGGGGATGTGATGATGATGATGAGAACGAGAACGAGAGAGTTGACAAAACAGTCACATGCAGACGAGAGGAGAAAAGGAAAGGGAAAAAGAAGGAGAAGGAGAAAAGGCAGTGGGATGGTGGGAGATTGAGATACCCGGGGATTCGCTTTTCAGTTTTCAGTTTTTGCTTTTCGCTTTTCCGTTCTCTTTGGTTTGGTTTGGTTTGGTATCTTAGGTCGAGTGAATGAGGAAGTGTAACGAGTGTGCATGAGAGTGAGAGAGAAGTAGGCTGCTATTCCTATATGTATATGTATATGTATGTACTACTATGTACCGAGAATAAGTACATGAAAATAGCTGGAATTTAAAAGCAGAGATGCAGAAAGTACATTATAAAGACTACAGATAGAGAAAATAAAGAGGAAAGTATATATTAAATAGAGAGTCAAGAGAGAGCCAACTGTCACAGCATATTTTGTGTGGAGTTGATCCTCCTCCTTCTCCTCCTTGTCTCCCCCAGTGTTCGCCTCTTTCTCTTTCTCTCACAAGTCTTCCACACATTCCTCCACATTATTCCACATTATTCATTATTCATGAGGGCAACCCTCAGGATTTTTTGTTTGTACACGCTCAACATTGACCAACATTGAAATTCTGAAATAAATTCTTTATCTGTTTCTCTGTCTCTCTGTCTCTCTTCTGTATAATGAAGGAAAATATCGGATATCGTATATATGTATAATGTTCCTGACACAGTGTGATAACTTTTATCTATACTTTACATAATTTGCAAAATGATATCAGACCCTCTTTTCCTCTTGCATTTTCTCTCTCTCTCTCTCTTTCTCTGTCTATAGATAATTCACAGTGTGTGGATTTCGCAAGTGAGTCCTATTAATTTCACAAATGTGGCATTTATGTATTTCATGTGAACTCTCAACTTCCCAAAACTTTCAATTTTCAATTTCAAACCTGCTGCTCCACTTTCCATCAGTATATACTTTCCACACATCTTTTTAAACTTGCCATTCTCACACCAGGAAAATCATGAAGAGGAATTATTGAGAAGGGACAAAAGGAAAAGTGTGGACAATTGGCAAGGAATAATTTAAATTGACTTCATAATTCATATATATCATCGTCGGTTAAGTTCTAAAATACGCTATTATGTATCGTTTAGCCCCTAAAGAAGCATACGCACGTAACGTGCGGCACGTTAGCATATATGTATACACGACAGGGCACGCGAATTCACCTTATGGGGTCAAATGATAATTTTAAAAGTATATTTTAGAACTTAACCGACGATATATATGACTTTACTCATTTTCACCATTTTCCCGATTTTTTGAGGGGATTTTTAAGTGTGTGTTTAGTCATTAGTTCATTAGTGTATTTTGGGGGGACGTTTGACGTTCTTTTTTTTCGTGTGTGGATTTGAGAAATGGAAAGGATTGTTTTGTGAGAGAATTAATTTCTGTGGACTGTGGTGGATTTTGATGGGAATTTTGGGGATTTATATTTATATTAGGATTGGAGAGGAATTGGTCACAGCTGTTGGATTCTATATATTAGAATCTACAGGTTGCTTGTGGATTGTGTGGAATGTTGATGGGGTTTCTTTTTCCCTTCTCGTTCCGAGAATTTATTTCATATAGTTTATACTAATCGCAATCGCTCTCTTCACAAATTATCCCACACACACACATTCATTCCACACTCTTCTTCACTCTCTCCCAATTCCCCAACATTTATATATATTACCAAACTCTCTTCGTCGTCCATTCCCGTCTCGTCTCTTCTTTTTTTTTTTTTTGCCTTTTGGCTTTGGCACATTCACCCGATTTTTTTTCCTATATATATTATGCTTGCTTCGTTTTTCACTTTTGTGTGTGCTCTTTTTGCTTTTCCCTTTGCCCGACGAACTCAAAGTGGAAAATGTGCCAATTCTCTCAAGACCATCAAGAAATCACGAGACTCGACAATTAAAATGAAAAATTGACAAGGGAATGCAAAAAAAAATGGATGGAAATTCCCCTGTCAACTCCACATTAATAGATTTCGAATTTGAAGAATTTGAAAAGGCAGGATGAAAAAATTCAAATTCAAATTCAAATTCAAAAATTGGCTGATTCTATTTCGTAGAAAAATTGGAAATTTCCGCATGAGTTTTAACTGGATTTTGTTGGGAAATGGGGAATTTTGAATTCCGAATTCCAAAGGAATTTGCCTTTACAAAATCTCGTAATTGTAATGAATAGCAAATGTGTGTGTTATTTTTTATTTGAGGGAAACGGAAAACGGCGGAAACAGAGAATGAATTCTTTCATTCATTTTCATTGAGTCATTTCATTATGTGTATTACTTTTCTATATAGTTTTCAACAAACAAAAGACTCTTTTGTTTTTTTGTCTTTCATTCTTTTGTTTTTGTTTCCTTGTCGTCTCAGCTCTGAGCTTCTTCATCTTCGTCTGTTTTCTGTTGTCTGTTGTCTATATAATATATTGCCTGCTGTCTCATTTAAAGTTGGTTTCGACTGGTTTTTCTATAGATATATTTTATACAAAATACAAAATACAAAATACAAATGTAACAGACAGATGCAAAAAAACAAAACTGGACCAATTGTAAATGTATTTATTTCATTTTTTATGTTCGCTTCCTCTTCATTTATTGTTAGTTTGTTAGTATTTAAGTATATAAATAAATTCACCAGACAAGACAAATGTATACGAAAAAAATCGTAAATATCAAATATAGGCACACTCATGAGGAAATTGATATGGAAAAATAACACACATGTAGAAATATATAAAAAGAAGAAAAAAAAACAAGCAAAAGAAAAGCAGAAGCACAGAAACGGAAACAGATTGCGTCAAAATGTAAACTCAATCGGGATTTAAAATTAAATTTTCAATTTGAATTCACTTTGCATAATAATAATAATTTTTGGCACTCGGGATTTGGACGGATTTAGAGTTTGGTGAGCTGTGTGTTCACTTGAGGATGAAAATGAAGATGAAGATGAGACGGACGTAATTGAATTTCCGGGGTAAGTTGAGAAAGTTTGTCTATAGAAATATTATTATAGAAACGATTCAAGCAGTCAAGCAAAAAAACAATAAGAAGTCATAATATTATGATTCCATATATTTGATTATGGAATGAAAATATACAGACGTTCACATCAGATTTTAATTGAACTCTTCGTAACTTCCACACAACACAATTAAATGCAGCTAATATAGAAAATTAATTAGGATATTTATATAATTAATTTGCCAATTTTCTCTATTTTAATTTGTGAAATGTGTGCACACACGTGTGCGTGTGATGTGTGTGCTGGGATTTGAATTTTGAATGCAAGTGAAAGTGAATGACGACTCGTCATGTGGACGAGGACAATTAAAGGAGCAAAACCACACGCAAATGTATATTGTTAAATATAGTTAAATCACGACAATTGAAGATGTACTTAAAATTATACTTACAATTATAAACGCAGTCACAATATATGCACCAAGTGCAAAGCTCCAGAGCCTCATATTACATCTGTATGTATTACATAACAATAATACAATAATAATGTAAGTCCTCGCAATTAACGGACATAATAATTCCTCCTATTGTTGATTGATTGATTGCAGTCGAATGTCAAATCCAAAATCCAAATCCATAACGAGAAAATCATGTGTGCACCTTTTTCTGTTGTTTTTTTGTTATTGATTGTTGTTTGAAACTCAACGAGTTTCTGAGAACCATCAATCCACACTGGGAATTTACAAACAATTTTGCAAACGAATGTATTACATAATTGTAATCGTAATTATTACAATTAGTTATATGGGACTTGCCTCCGAGGTAATATTATTATGTATTTTTTTGGATAGTTTTTTAAATGGTGTGTGTGTGTGTGTCAAACAAAAGTGATATATATATATATATAAATGTTTGTTTGTTTGTGTGTGTCCAAACACTTCAAACTAGTTGAAAACAATTAAGTTGTGGAAACTCGGTCAAAGAATGTGTCATCATCCTTCACAATATTTATATACTTTACACATTACATCACTAATATAACCTCAATTCTCATTTGAATTTATAGAATTTAGAAAATAATTAAGAAAAACTATAACAAAAAAAACTCACCCTCCACACACGAAATTATAAGAATAATATACAAAAAATTAAACAATTAATTAATCAAAATTAAAATCCCACAGTGGGGCAAAGTGAGATTTCCCCATTTTGACTGTGTGGGTCATCGTCATCAAACAGTCGATTAAAAAAAAAAAATCATGATCCTCCTCCTCCTCACTCCATCACTTCTCTTTGTTTTGTCCTCCTCCATTTGGACACTGTCCTCGGGGATCATGATCGAGTCCACCAAATTCCTGGACCCCGTCCAATACGATTGTGATAAAATCAAGTTCCAGCGAGAGAATTTCATTACGTGCGTCTGTTTGGATGGGATTTGGGCTTTCCTCCTCAAGAATCCCGGTCAACAGAGTCAATGGAAGATCCTGGGTGGGCTGAATAATAAATGTTATCAAGTGGGACAATGGGTGAGTCGAGTTCGGAGAATCTCCACCCACACCCACAAATCCACCCTCACCAAACTCAAGGAGAACTCGAATAAATTCCTCGTGACGAACGAAGGGAGTTGGGAAGTGAGCAGTCCATATTCATATCCATATGCGGACCACCGGAAGGGAATAACAACAACAGCAGCAGCAGCAGAGGAACCTCCAAAGAAGTTAAAGAAACGGACATTATGTTTGAGTGGAGCCGGAGCCGGGAAATTTTGTTTGTTCAATCTTCGAGCTCGTCCGGGGAAGAATAATACGATTCAAGAGAAGGCCTTCTCAATGGGTTGTTCAAAGGACTCGATTCCAGTTCGGGCCACGGAATGTCGGGAATTGGAACCGGATATGGTGGATGATGAACTATTTGTTTGTAGTCTCATGGAGAATGCTGGTCATGATTTTGGGAGGGTGAAACGAGCAGATCCTGGGGCTCCGGTCATACCCGCCAGGAATACCACGGCCATAAAAGGCCCCGAGTTGGATGAGGATTATGTTAGTGAGGAGACTAAAAAGTTATTTAGAGGGGATGAGGCGATGATGTCATCCATTTCGGATTATGTTAAACTGGCTGTGGCTAAGATCCTCGAGATTTCTACGGGACGCTCCAAACGAGCAGTCAGCAAAAATTCTTCTCCAGTTCAAACCCTCCTTCGACTCACCAACGACATTATGAAGGTAATATAAGAACAAAATCAAAGACCATTTCCTGTGTGTGTATTTCTTCTCATCTTTTTCGTAATATCGAACACACATAAAAATCCGACGGAAAATGTGGCTTAAATGTCAAATTAACTAAAAACAACGAGTTTTGCAAGTATAGATTTTTGAACCAAAACCTGTGTATTTGGAATTCGATAGTTTTACGATTTTTTAGACCAAATTTGGATGCTTTTTGGTCGGATTTGCAATATTTTGACCGGAGTTGTGCGATTTTTTTGAGCGAGCGGGTTCGCATTAGTTGAAATTTCGATTTTGACTATTTTGACCGAATTTTAACTATTTTAACCGGATTCTGACTGTTGGTCAGGATTTTGACTATATTGACCGGATTTTGACTATTTTGACCGGATTTTGACTATTTTGACCGGATTCTGACTGTTTTGACTGAGTTTTGACTATTATATAACTGGATTTTAACTATTCTCACCGGATTCTGATTGTGGGTCGGATTTTGACTATATTGACCGGATTCTGACTATATTGACCGGATTTAGACTATTTTGACCGGATTTGGACTATCTCCATGTTATTCAAAGGGATTCTGACAATTTGAATGGTTTTTTACTGCACATTATTTTTTGGCTATTTTGGCCCTAATTCATTCGGGTTCTTTTGTATATACCGGTTGAAGGTTTTCTTACGGATTTTCATGAATTTTCAGTCTTTTTTTAGTCCAATTTATAAGCGATTTAAGTCCCCTTGAGCGATTTGTCTATGAATTCTTGTCTATATATACATTTATATTTATCCTTCCACACAGCGAACCTGCACGGCCGTAAACGATGACACATTCAGCATTGCCATGGAGTCCTTCATCAAACTCCAAAAGGACACGTATCATTTGAAAGAGCCGTACATCCCGTACGCTGCCTACACTCGGATCCTCGCAGCCCTTGAGAAATGTAAAACCTGGGCTCAACCTCACATGTTCATTCAAAACAAGAGCCGATTCCTGGATGAGCATTACTGTGAGACAGCCATTCCTTCCCGAACGTCCGAACAAGTGATGCTCCATGGTCACAATATGTCCCTCCCTGGCCTCCCAAATAATACAGTTGCGGATCCGCGTAATCATGATCCGATCGTGGAGACGGTGTGGAAATCCGCCATTTCCTCTCATTCCTATTGCTATCGATTCTTTGAAGACTATTTCAATGATCATCATACCCTCACCGTGGCCATCATGCCCTTCTTTTCCAATCAAATCCAAAAAACATGGTTCCTCAGTGGGGCGGACAATGCGACGGGGAATGGGACGTATGAGTCGGATAATATTTGGTATGGGAATATGTTGGGGAATACGAGTGTACTCTTTGAGAATCTGGACAATTGCTTTGCCGCCTCCAGATCTCAATCCGAATATCCATGGTTTCTAAATCGACCGAATATTGATGCAGCGGACGAGGGGGATTGGTCCAGGAAAAAACGGGACATTTCCGGAAGTAAGGATGAGGATGGAAATGATTGGATGCCCAGCATCATTTCCTCCAATCCATCAGCTCCATCAGCCTCGACGACAGGGAAACAACAACACGATGACGATATTTCTCATGTCTCTTGCGATGATACAATTTTGTGAAGATTTTATGTGTATATAAATAAGTACCTTTTTGTATTTTTTCAAACTTCAAAAGTTAACTTTAATTACGTGTGTAGTAATTTTTTGGGTTGATATTTTGTCATTTTTTGTGAGCAAAGTGGGATAATTGAAATAATATAGTCGTATTTATAATTATATATATAAATATAAATATACTTAAGGCCTTACCAGAGTAAGAATGAAATCCTATGGTTACGTGACCGTGAAGGGAAATTTTAACGTTGTTGATAACAGT
>JAIUND010003129.1:0-17531 GCA_034699125.1 Gisinianus flammeolus | reverse complement strand
CTCGCCCCCTCTCTCTCCCTCTCTCTCCCTCTCTCTCCCGCTCTCTCCCGCTCTCTCCCTCTCTCTCTCTCTCAATAATTCCTTGGTCTCAACTCCTCGTTTCCTTCCCTCGCACAATCCGAGCGAGAATGAAATTGCTCGAGAATGAACACAACACACATAATATAATACACACAATGTGTTCCGTATGTTGTTGGTTCCTCCGTCCTCCATTGCAATACATGTACACTGTGGAAAGGAATTGAGGCTACGCTACGAGAGAAAGAGAGAGAGAGAGAGCGAGTGAGAGAAAGAGAGAAGTGGAACTAAATAGACATGGATGAGTCTACTTAGAGCTCCATTCCCATCAAATAACTTTTCCGGACTTCCTTGACTCACTTTCTAATTAAATGAGAAGATAGCACTCCTCTGTTCCTCTTCTTCCATTCTCTCCACCTTTCTCCTTTTCCTTCCTCCCTACTTTTATTATTCTTCCTTCTCGAGACAGACAGAGAGACAACGTTGTCACAGCTATTGATAGGAGACCGTCCAAATGTTATTACGAGCAGTACAAATTTACAAATACGCATAGGCTCTCTCTCTCTCTCTCTTGCAACAATCTCTCTTTCCTCCTTTGTCTTCTCTGCTCTGATTTGTCTTTTGTTTTCAAGAAAAAACGGTTTTAGAACGAGGTGAATGAATTGAATAAAATGAAAAGTCCCAGATTTTTTTTTTCCTCCAAAGTTGTACAGTCCTTGTCAAGTCAAAGAAAAGATAGAAAGAGAGAGTTGAAATTAATTTGGTTGACGTTCCTTGAATTTTGTAGTCTTATGAGAGAACGGAGAACGGGAAAGAGAAAGAGAACGGGGCAGAGAAAGAGAGAGAGAGAGAAAGAGAGGGGGAATCGGTGGATTGGAAGAAAAGGAAAGAGAGAGAGAAAACATATTAGGTTGAAAGTGTGGAGGATGCTCCTGAAAATGTGTAAATGACCTTTGTTCTCAACTTTTATGTAGTTTACTTTTGTCTTTTGAATGGAGCAATAAACAAAATGTAGAAAGATTTTCATGGGAAGGAAGCTCCACTCTTTCTCTCACTCGCTCTCTCTCGCTCTCTCTCGTTCTCTCTCTCTCTTGCTTTTCTCCATGTTAGTCTGCATGTGGATGTAGGCACTCCCAACTTATTACCTGCTTACACTCAATTTTCCTTGTATGTTCGTATAAGCGTATGCGGACGAACGAGGGAAGAAGAAGAAGAAGACGGGGCAAAGTTGAAGGCGAGCGGTGGGTTCTTATTCTCCGTTTCTTCGGATCCGATCCGCGCTTTTCCCCGTTTCTTAATGTTCTCTCTCTGAGGGTGCAGACAAAGTATTAGTAGCGAGTGAGCGAGGAACTTGTGACCATAGCCAAAGTTTAATTAGTTTTAAAAATACGATGAAGGAAAAGGGAAAGTGCTATTAAGGACATTGAAAAGAATTCTGTGGCCTTAGTCCTCTCTTTTTCTCTCTCTCTCTCTCGCTGACTCATCGAGAATCTGGGAAAAGGACCAAGAAAAAAAATAAGAGAGAGAAGCATTATCGCCCACAGAAACTGGATTTAATGTCAGTAACAGGGAAACTTGCACAAGAAAATAAGAAATTTTTTCTTCTTCCTTTACTTTTCCTTCATCGACTCCATTTATACTTGCCCACCCCACATATATATATATATATATATAGAAAATCTGGACATGCATACATAGCTCCACACACATTAGAAGCATTTACTTGTGCGTGTCTCTTCGTACTTTGTGTCTTTTGACTGGAAAAGTCTGAGTCGTCTCCGAGCTGGACTGTGTGTAACACAGAGAGAGAAAAAATAGCATTTGTTTACACATAGCCACTTGTCTTGTACTCAGTAGCTGGTTTTAGTTCTTGTACAAGTAGTAGAAAAATAATATTATGGGAAGGAAGGAAGGAAGTGGAAGGAAAAGTTACATTCATGAAGAAAGCAAAGCCTCGTTTTTTCTTCTTCTTCTTCTTTTTTTGATTCTACTTATCGGAGGGGGGAGCGAAAGAAAGAAAGAGAGAGAGAAATTTCACAAGCAGACTTTTCATCCAGTCACAAACAAAAAAACCAAAAAACCAAGAGGCTGCAGTCCAAGCATTATTTTCTACTTTTTATATTTTCTTTTGTTAAAGATTTTTTTACAGACACCGCAGTTGCAGCTCTTTCACTCACTCTCTCTCTCGCTCTCTTTTGCTCTCTCTCCCTCCTTTTGGTTCGATGGACAGATTCTCTTTTTGTTAGCCTACTCGTCCATCTTGAGATCCTCTTTAACATACGGAAACTCAGGAAACTATACACATTACACACTATAAAAACTTGTATATATGAAGATCCCCAACCCAACTCCAGCTCAACTCCAACACACAGGAATAGAGAACAGAAAACAGAGAGCGACCAGACATGATACCCCACTATTTTCTTTTGTTTTTTTCTCTCTCTCGTGTTTAAACCAATGCAACATCATATTCTTCTTCGAAAGTCTTCTTTTTTTTATACTTTAATCCGTTAGTCATTTTAAAAAAAGGAGGGAGAGAGAGAGAGAAAAAAAATGTTGGTTTTTTTATTTTTATTTTTATTATTTTTATTTCATTTTGATGTACAGAGAAGTGAAAGTGGAGGAGGAGAAAATGGAAAATCTCAAGAGCTTTGATATGCAATTCCTTTTATTTTCTACTCTTCTCCGCTGTGCTTCATCATAACAAATTATTGCAATAAAAATGAATTCACAGCAGTGTTTTTGCATGGCATTTTTTTTTTTTGTTTGAAAATGTAGTGCAATTTCCATAGCTTCTCAAATAATTCCTTTTATTCCATGCCACACCACAGACATAAAACTATGGGGGACGAAAGGGATGTGAAAACTGGTATGAAATGTTTTCTATTTGTTTTGCCACTTTCTCCTCCTCCTCCTTTCTTGTGATTTTGATTTCCAACAGTTCACTTCTGCTGTTCCCAAGTGAGTATTTATAGTCGTTTTTGTATGTGAGGAATTACTGAACGACCGAAAAAAAAACAAGGATTCTGTACGAGAAATTGAAAAGAAAATATTATGATCTTGATTATAGAAAAATACGGTCGGATTTTTTTTTTTGAAAGAGGAAAACCCAAAGTGGTGATTATTATTAGTTTCTGTGAGTCTCTTTCTCTTTCGCTCTGTCTCTCTCTCTTTGATATGAAGTTGTTAGTTGCTGGCATGGTTGCTGATATGATATGATGTGATGAGAAGAGAAGAGAGAGGAGAAAGTTTGTTGAATAACTGTAGAGTTTGGTGGGTTGGTTGGATGAGGAGAGAACGAAAAGAGAGAGAGAGAGCGACGAGAGTTCTGGTTCTAGTTTCTACTTCTAGTTGCCTCAATATATAACATGAAGAGATTGAAGTAGAATTTCCTGAGATGCTTCTCTTTCAACACATTAGCAGTATTGATTTTTTTTGGAGTCCATGGAAAACGGATAAGACACACTCGAAGACACATTCACGCCACATTCCTCTAGTTGTCTTCTCATCGCCAAGTGAAACCTACTCAGGCTTTCCTCCATCGACACTTTCCCCCTATATATATCGTACTTTTTACTTTCCTTTTCTTCTTCTTCTTCCCCATTTCTATTCCTATTCCCACACACTTTCTCTCTCTCTCTCTCTCTCTGTCTTTGCTCATCCTCCTACAGATATTCCAACATACATAAGTCCATATTATAGTCGAGCTCCAGTCACATAATCCACAAGAGCCAAGCACATTGACATCCCCGTCTATCTTACAACGGCTATTATTGCTCTCACTCTCTCTCTCTCTCTCTCACTCGCTCTCTTTTTCTCTTTTCTGTCTACTTTTCAACATTTTTTTACAAGGCTAAAAGAAACTGGCCGTATTTTATCTACGTCCCTGCATACACTAAAACACATGCTCATGATGTTGTAGCTCCGTTCAATGTTCAACTTGAACCACCACCATCAACCAGAAATATCCGTAGACGACCAAGAAAAAAAACACACACAATATAATGTAATGTAATGTAATGTAATGCAATGTAATGTGTGCAAGTCTGTACACATTCTACGTGTAATTACTATGAGGGCACATGGCGCTTTATATTATTCTCTATATTTCTCTCTCTTCCTCTCTGTGTCTTCCATTCTTTAATGACACTAAAAGAACTAAAAGAAAGTCGCCTTTCTCTTTTCTTCACTCAACACTCACACATACATTACATTACACCACGTTCTCATCTTTTTGTAGGGAGCAGAGTCAAAGTCATCACAGTGAAAAGTGAAAACTATAAAGCCAAAACTAAAGCTAAGGCTATTCCATTACGTAATGTAATGGACGATATGGATTGTTGAAGAGAGTGGAAAAGGAAAAGGAAAAGGAAAAGGAGGGACATGTCCAAGTTTCAGACAAGATGAAGCGCAATAGAATAATATTTTTAATATTAGTCAAGATGAAAGCAGGAGAGAGACAAACATCGACAGGGAGAGAGAGAGAGAGAGAGAGAGAGAGAGAAAGAGAGAGAGAGAATGTCTTGGAGGAAATTCAAGAGAAAGTGAACAATTCAACCAACATCAAACATTCACTTTCAGACTCTGTAGACTCAATTTATGCTCAATTACGCGCCTTCTCCGACCAAACGTATGGAGAGAACATGCGATAGAGAAGGGGGAGATAGAGTAATATGGAAATGTTGAGATATGGAGACTTTTTGATGATTGTCTTTGGGCGTCTGACTCGTGTGATATCTAGTCAAAGATCGTGAGACGTAGATTTTAGATATTGTATCTTGTACCTTGTATACTTTGGGTATCAGATTTGAATTTGTATTTGGATTTGGATGGATATGCGTCGAGTTGAGTTGAGTTGAGTTGATGTAATGGAGAAGCCTTTTGGATCTTTTGAATCTTTGTTTGATTCATCTTAGACTTTGATAGTTGTGGCTAATCTTTGACTACTCCAACTATTTCATTTTGGTCTTTGTGCTCAAGTTGGATTTGGATATTGAATGATACGTTTTTGACTAGCGGTTTCAATTTAATGAAACGAGAGAGAGTGAGTGAGCGAGTGAGAACTATTTGTATTTGTATTTGTAGTTTGTTGTGGTGGTGGTAGTTGGTAGTTGGGAATACAAGCGGAAATAATTTGCTCATGATGATTCCATGATAATAATAATAATAATAATAATAATAATAATAATAATGTGTGTATTGAAGATTGAAGATTGGAGATGTGATTTTGTACTTGATATATCGTGTCTTGTGTTTTGTATTATTTTCAGGCGAACACCCCGCCGGCCTCCAGCATGGAAATCGTAGTTCGTCATGTCAAACTCATTTACGTTCCCTAGAATACTGTCTATTATTTGCAATTTTGCAATTGATTTCCCTGACAGTTCTCTCTCCCAGTTTCAGTTTCTTAACTAGTCTGCCAGAGTCAGAGTTGGGAACTCCTTTGTTATCGGCTCTTAACGTTGTGACGGTTGTGGCTACCCTCGTGGCCAATAGATGAGATGAACCACCATCCTCCATCCTCTTCACCGCCTTCCCGTCATCTTCATCCTCATCCTCATCGTCATCACAACAAAAACATCTTTCACCACGTATCTCTTCCAAACAGATAAAATAAACTATACCTACATATATATATATATATATATACATACGCCGCAGATATTTTCTCCGAGTGTCTTCTTTCCTCTTCTTCTTCTTCCTTTGCCTATACACCATTCATTTTCCCTCCCAATGACAGGGGAGCTACTCTCAAATTCAAGCCCACACCAAATGTCATACACAAGAGAAACCAGAAAACCAAAAAAAACTAAAGAAGAAGAAAAAGGAAAAGATGATACGAAGAAAAATTAGATAAGATGACGTGGACAACACGGAGAGGAAACGAAGAAAAAAAGAAACAAAAGAAACAAAAAGAAGCACTAAGAGGAGTCCAATGACATACTGAGATTTTCACATGCTTGACCTGAATTTTTGTACGCATTTTTCTACTCGCTTAGATGTATACCTGACCTCTATATTTATGTAAGCAGCACATAAATACACACACACACATTTACACAACACAAACGACAAACAACTAACAAACCATATAAATAAATAAATAATAAATAAATATTACATAAATTCATTATACTCAACTGTTCACGTTTGACTCTCGAATAGGTTTTTTCTTTATCCTGAAACAGAAGCTGAAACTGAAACACGAAAGTAGGAAACCTTAAAATAAAATTATATTTAAAAAAAGTAAAAAAAAAAAAATTGTACATGTACATGAAAATACAAATACAATTGAAAAAAATGAACTCGAGTGCAATGTGTGTGTGTCTCTGTTTGTATTTCCTACTCTGCCACGAACGTAAAAATTAGATGACAAATTTCTTTATTTACTCGAAGCGGTCCAAGCGTGACAAGTTCATGCAGTTTTGTAGCTTTCTCTCTCTCTCTCTTTCTCTTTCTCTTTCTCTCGTCAAACGGTTTGCGATGAGTGCCAAAAAAATAAGTGTGCATGGATATTTCATTTTTTTCTTCTTCTTCTGCAGAGCTCACTTCTATCAGTACAAATACTTGTACTCCTACACATGTCATTTTATTGTAAAGGACACAGACGAGAGAACAAGTGTCGTCGTCCTCGGAGTTGTGAGTCGTCATCATCATCGTCATCATCATTATTATCATGATCATCATGATCATCGCTCCTCTCGTCCAATTTCATACACAGAAAATATATATATATAAGTATATACATTGTCAAATTGTCGGAGCAGAATACAACAAACAACAACCAACCAACCAAACATACAACATTTCAAGCTCCTCATGAAATGAACGTGAACATCCATGGCGATGCTATTTACACGAGATTTCCCCCTATTTGTACAGTACACAAATGCACTCTCACTCTCTCTCTCTCGCTCTCTTTCTCCAAATGCATGTATCTGTGTCTGTGTATTTCGGTCTTCTTCTGTATATATTATATGTGTTGCGTATTACAAAGGAAATGTAGCAAGTTTTATCTCCCTCTCTCCGTTTCTCTGTCTTGCTGTCCTTTCTCCAAAAAGTACAAGGGAAATTATTATTCCTTTCTAGTCATTCAAATGTAAATGTACTGTTTGCTGAGCGAACGAACGACGATTCTTTTCCCTCATCATACACATTATGAAACTTGCCAGTTTTTTTTTCTTCATTTCATTCAACATGGTTATGATTGTTACGGAACACGAGAGAGAGAATGAGAGAAAAAAAGAGAGAGAAAGAAAAAACACTGAGGGAACACGACTTTCTCCATGTTGTTGTACACACCAAACGTAGAAAGTAGAAACATACTCAAATCCTCACGCAAGGGAAACAGAAGATGATGAAGAAGAAACTGGAATGACAAAACATACGCAAAATGAAATACAAATTTTAAAAGGGAGAGAAAGAGAGAAAAAAGGAACAAGGGAAACGACATCATTTTTTCATCATCATCTCGATTTTTTTTTTTCGTGTGCAAACTCCAATGGAAATAGAAATATGAAAATGAAAATGAACATGAACATGAAACAACTACACACAATTTGTGTGTTCAACAAATCGTATCCATTATTTTACGCATCGTTATTTATTATAATAGATAATGAATAAATAATCAAAGATCAAAACTATTAAAAAGATTTATTATATGTATACATACGATATATATATTATATAGAAAACTCTCAAAGTGATTTTATATGATGATGAAGTGAAATGAAATGAACAAGAAAAAATGTTGTTTTGAGTGTGAAAAACTGCGTGTGTGCGTGCGAGTGGGAGAGAAAGTGTAAAAGTGAAAGGGAGTTCAAGAATGTTCAAGTTAAGAAATATCTGGAATCTCCAGTCTCCAGTCTCAAAAGTCTCAACGTAAAAACCAACAAAAACTCAATAGAGATAGAGATAAAGCCTGGGTGTACAATGTACAATGAAATATCTCTGTGTGTCTGAGTGTGTGTGTGAGTGTGTGTAGGAAAAGTTTTATTCTTCACCTATTAACCTTACATCTTTTACATCCTTTACTTCATTATTATCATCAGCTACCATCTCATCATATTACTATTACCATTCAACCCTTTCCTCTCTCTCTCCTCCCTTTTTCTCTCCATTCTCTCTAGAGTTTAACTCAACTTTTGTACAAGAGTTCCAGAGTTGAAAGTCGAAAGTCAGAGGGAACAAGAGAGAGAGAGAGAGAGAAAAAAAACGAGAAAGAGAGAGAGAGATGTTATCCACTTGTTTCTCTCTTTCTCTTTGGTACACATACAAACATTTAAACACAATTTAACCCGAAACAACTTGATGTCTCGTCTTTGTTTTTGTCTTTGTCATTGTCTTATCAATTATCAGGATGATGATACAAAAGTCATAAGGATATTTCAACACATATTTCTACACTGATTTCATTTCTCCATATTAAAATATGGAAAGATGACATTCTGGAAATTCCAAATTCCATGACATTTTCTTCCCTAAATTGTATACAATTTCCCGACTTGTTTTTAAATGAGCGCAGAATTGCTGAATTCCACAAACTTGTTTCAACTCAACTTTGAATCAACTCAGGAAAATGTTACTAATTAGTTTCTCCTTGTGTTTATCGTTATATACGGACAGTGTTGAATGTTGAGTGTTGAGGTATTTAAAAAAATCTATTAAAGATGTAAACGGAATGAAAGGGGAATGACATGATTGAGATGTATGGTAAACAACTTTGATGTGAACAAGAAGAAATTAATGTTCTACATACACGTAAAACAATTATATATACACCATAGTTATGATATATACATGAATACAAAAAATATGCAATGATGAAGAGGAAAACAATACACATTCACGCGATAGAATAATATTTATGATATATATATATATATATATATAATTTTTAATTTGGAATATTGTGATACTAGATTAATCATGTTATTAGTTAAGTAATGAATACAGGAAATGGAATGAATTCAACACACCACATCAGATATACAGAAATAAATACAGAAAATACAGATGTGGAGAATGTGCGAGTAAAAATAAGGAATTTACGATAAATAATAGATGAAACAAATATACATATAAAGGAAAAAAAGCTGTATATGATAAAGTGTGTTGTTAATGACTTGATAAAAATGTTAAATGAAATAAAGTATGGGAGTTGAGGCAGTTGAGAATTTGCCAAGAGGATCTCGCGTCTCGCGTATATTCGATTGAAATTGAAACAGACTCTTTCTGGACTGGAATGTGTGTGTGTGTGTGTGCCATATATTCTTTTCAGTTTTTTTTTTACTATTTTTTACATGTACATATTGTGATGATAGTGCGTAGAAAAATTGGTTTTGTTTATCCAAAAGTCTACAGTCTAGAGAAACTTGACGGCCGGAAGCCTTGTTTACTTTTTTTTTTTGTTCTTGGTTCCCGTCTTTGGGTTTGCGTTTACAGTTTACCCACAGAGTTGAGTTTAGAATTTTGTTTGGACGGATGGTCGTTTTTTTCTCCGGATGGAGAAAGGAAAAAAGAAAGAGAAAGGGGAAGAAGAAAAGTGTCTGCTCTGGGCGGACAGGATCTTTTGGAAATTTCCATTGATGCCTTACAGCACAAGTCATTCAGTTTTTGACAGAGTTCCCTCTCCGCGAGTTTTGACGTTGAAACGAGCACATTTTTTTAAGGTGAAAATCATAAAATCCATGAGGTATATACAAGAGGGAAAAGATGGGGAGAAAGAGGAATATCTCCCCCCATCATACTTGAGAGTTTTTTTCTCTTTTCTCTTATCCTTTTTTCCACGTCCGTCTTCTTTCTCGTCTTTCTAATTTTACTATAGAGCGGTCGCTTTATCATGATAATGTACTCATCAACCTTTTATACTCTCCGTGTGCTGTACTTCCTCAGCGGGTTATAACAAGATTACCGTTTTCCCCTGCCACACACACACACACACACACAAACACAAACACAAACACATGCAGACACCTACCTACACAGACACACGAGATGGTAAAAAAAACCACCGAAACTGAAGGGAAAAAAACTTGATCAATGTTGGACTAGCCATATACTTTATCATCACAACTTTCCCTAAGGACAAACCTCCCTGACATTTCCATACGTATACGTCCATGTACACACAGAATATCGTACACGACGAGCTTGTAGATTGAAAACTAAAATTTTTTCATGTCAGCTGTGACCCAATATTTATTTATCATTGTAATGATCCCAATTTTATCGCTCACACATAAATATTATTATGCGTATTATAGTTTATACTGCCATCCATAACTCTCTTTCATATTATCCGAATGAGTCAAGCTCTTAAACCGAATTGCCCTCAACATACTCAAAATACCTACCTACAAAAAAAAAAAAACTTTTAAAAAATATATCTAAACGGGAAAAGAGATCATCATGAAAAAAAAATGTATCTCATCTTCAATTTTTTTTAACGTCTCCTCATTTGTACAAGCACATGTTTATACAAAAGGCCTGACCTTTGCATATATGCACATAAATACACATCAATTTTATTCATATACATTTATACATATATATATATCGTACATATATGGTATTTACAATTCCTATATGAAATCCGTTTCATATTTTCATGATTTTGATTTTGATTTTAAGAGCATACGGATACAAGAGACGTTTCTTTTTAATGATCTTTGTAAGCTTCCCCCCCCCCCATTTATTCCTTCATTCATATTCGAATTATTCGAAGCTCAAAAGAATTCTAGGTAAACATTATTATGGACTTGAAATCCAAAGTATTATTCTTTGTAGATTACGTTCGAGTTGGGGGGAAATAGATAAAGAGTAATCCTTTTTTTTGCAGGTTATTAAAAAAGAAGAGGATGCTCATCGTCTATGAATTAGGTAAGTCTATCTACATGTGTGTAATGATACTTTTGTTAGGTGATGGCTGGT
The DNA here is from genome assembly GCA_034699125.1 of Gisinianus flammeolus. Lineage (NCBI taxonomy): Eukaryota > Metazoa > Arthropoda > Collembola > Symphypleona > Katiannidae > Gisinianus > Gisinianus flammeolus. The sequence continues at coordinate 6,578 of JAIUND010003129.1, read as the reverse complement.
CATGGCTCATATTGTATAACAAGCATACGCTCTGACCTCGTTACTTGTGAAATGAGTGATTCCGTCATGGCTAGAGAGAGAGAGAGAGAGAGAGAAAATGAGGACTTGGTGCTCTTCTACAGTCAGTTTAGTCAGTGTGCTGGTTGAGACTCACAAGATTTCTAGAGAAAGTTAGAAGACAGTGGAATGTAGGCTTGTCATAGAGTTTTCCGACTAACAAAGAGTACACAAATAGTAGTAGCAGTCTGGGATACTCGACGACGAAGACGAAGACGAAGAAGCGGTCAACAGAGCGAAGAAAAAGTCATCTTTACTTTACTCTTTTTCACGAGTTCCCCTCCCCCCGCAAAAGGAAAAAAACCATCTTCTAGTTCATATCCCTTTAAGTTACGCACATAAGAAATTCTTGTGGGATGCCAGGTCACTATCATCATGCCTCTCGCTCTCTCTCTCCATACTTTCTTGCTTTTTCCTCTTGTCCTCTGGCCATCTCATCTACACACACACACACACGCACACACACAAGTCTCTACGAGTCAGGAATCCAGCTTGGACGAAAAATATAATGCATGATGAGTCAGAAACTTGAGAGAGAGAGAGAGAGAGAGAGAGAGAGGAAAAAACGGAGGAAAAACTCCTTTTTCCTTCCTTACAATTCCTCACTCTTACAGCACCAGCATTTTTCACAAACTCGATAATGCTCTTTGTATGGAATATAGAGAAATGCACGCTTTTGGCAACTGCTACTTCATCATTTCAACTTGTGTAGTGCCATCAAATTGTGTCGTTTCTATAATATAATATAAGAGTATTCATATCCCACATACCCTCTCATGTCTCTATATACAACATGACTTTACCAACGTGAAGAAGTACAGTAAAGTAAAGTAAAAAAAAAAGATCCATAAAATTTTCTCTCCACACACACAGAGACGAGTACGTACAATCATAACTGACGATGAGTAAACCGTGTACACACACACACACACACACACACACACACACACACACACACACACAAATAGACACTCTCACTCACAGTGTATGTAATGTGGAATAGAATTGCTCTATACGAAATGTTTACGGCTCATACGATGTTCAGCCAGAGCTTCTCTCTTTTTATCTCCTGCCACCAATGATACATGGCTGGAAGACTAATAAAAAACTAATCCTTTTTTTTCGTGCATTAAACCATAAGCGGCTCTACTAATAACTACATTTTTCTTTTTCTTTCTCTCTTTTCTCAACATTTTTTGAAATCTATATTCCCTCTCTCACTTTCTCTCGCTTTCTCTCTCTCTCTCTCTCCCTTTTATAAAATCATCTAGATGATTATTACTATTATTATTATCATATTATTGGCTGATCAAGTAAAGGACACAAGTTACTATGTATTTTTTTCAATTGAGTGTGTATGAAGATACTCAATAAGGACTATTTTATTTTGCCATTTCATCTAAATAATTGTATATACAGACATACAGATACATTTTTTAACTGGGGAACGAGGCTTAACAATATTATTATTATGCTTTCAACTTTCGATCCCTTAATCCACATATTTAACGTTCAAAAGAAGGGGGGATAAACAAAATATAATTTTTTAGTTATACATATATGCAAACAAGGGGAAAGGGAAAGGAGCCTTGGGAAAGCGAATCAAACTGAAGAATGAAACGAAGGTACTTTATTGATGGTATTAAGCATGATTTTATGTGTGCAAAATTTCACGGAGAAACGTGGTCGTAAGAAATGAAGCGTTCCCCCCCCCCTCGTCTTTTTCTCTTATTTGGAACTTTGGAATACATTTTGTCACTGTGTGGAAATTTTGTTTTTTGGTAGAGGTATGAAACTAAACTAAATACACATACACAGGGAGAGAAAGAGAGAGAGAGAGATAGAGTGAGATAGAGTGAGAGGAGGATGGAGGATGACGAATAAATTGGGCATATAAAAACATCAAAAGTGGACATCCTGTCTTGAGTTTTGAAGAGAGAATAGAGAATATGGAAAAAAGGTGGGATTGAATACAATACATATAGAAGGATAACAAGAGTTGGTTTTTATGTTGAGGAAAATTGCCTTTTGCAGCAATCGATTAAGTGCCGCTGCATTCTGCAATAAAATGTACGGTATACTTTTTTTTTCGGTGTGGGGGAAGGATATTTTTTTTACAACCAATAAAATGAACTCGGCACATATGCATCTTTCAAATTGAGCTCATAACGACCATCGTCCATGCTCACTATAGTCGACAGTGAGAGAGAGAATAAACCTATTTGAGCCACATTACAGCTCCCGTCATTTAAAGTAGTCCAATGCAAATAATAGAGAAAACTCTCAACTCAACATCCCTTTCTCTCACTGTCGACACATTTTGCATGGAAAAATAGAAATGCATTGTGAGTACAAAAGGAGTAAAATAAAAAAATAGTCTTTTCACATCTCATACAAGTACGAGAGTACGAGAACGACTTGGACTCCAAACGACCATATAAAGAACACACATGTATACGATATATAAAATATAAACTCATCCTGAGAACAATGCAAATGTATATACAGCTTTTCCTTTCTCGTCAAAGTACCCAACCAAAAACTATCATTCACACACAGTGACACACACAATGTCTATGTTATTTTCCCTTCTTTTCTTCCATTATTATCTTTTTGTATTTGCACACCAATCAATCAATAAGATCTCCCCCAATGAAAAGAAGAAAAAGAACTAGAAGAAGAGCATTATGAAAAAACCTTCAACCAGCTCAACCACCAAAAAGTGGAGTTTAACAAAAAAAATATTGTACATACATTTTATTCAATTTTTCTATGTAGATTTTTCTTTGTTTTCAGTTATTTTTTCACAAGTGTTCATATTTAACAAAACTGACCCGAGTTTTTTTTAAAAGCCTCAAACGCTTGTGGAACTGTATGTAAAGGTTACCAGGTGGTTTGATGACGTACAAAGAAATCGTTTTTAGAAATGGATATTGATAGATGAACCAAAGTAACTAAAAATAGAAAAGATATAAGAGCTAAAAGAAATCGACTAATCTTCCCTCTGTAAACATGTATTTATATATAAGTATATAGATGATAGACATTCAATTCTAAAAGTAAATGGGGATGTATTTATATATATGTATATACACATTTGGTGTGGAGCTAAAGATTGTTGTAACTTAAACAAAGATAACTCGTGGAGAAAAAAAAGAAGTTGACTTGAAACATGTTAAGCTTAAATTGATTGGGTACACCGAGGAGGAATAATTTTCCAAATAGCTTTATTTTTTTAAGAGGATTATTGTGGATTGACTCCGAGGAAATGTCTATACTGTGTTGGGGAACATACAGAAAAAGCAGTGAACAGGGGAGGATTCCATGACTCAACGTCCAGCGAACTCTGCACCATCTTTAGAAACAAAAACAAAATTTTTGGAACCGAATACTTTTCAGTTTTTCGGATTTTTCGGTTTCTGTGTTTCTGATGATGATTGGGAGAATAATATTCGATGCTTTTCCGCGGAGATTCTTGTTTCATTTCACTGTAAAAGCTTCACAGTTACTTGAACATTTATAAATCTACTGGAATATATATACATAGCGTCTACGTTGTCGATTCAATTGTATTGTGTGAATGCACATATAGAATTGTATTAAAGTTGTAGAGGTTTGACTGTATTGCTTGCATTTGAATGCTAATGAAACTAAACAATACAAAACGAATGTAAATAAATGTAATTTGAATCTCATTAGTGCAGATGTACAGAATACAAATCAATTTTAGTTTTATAAACAGCTCTGATGGATCATTTAATTGAATACTGTTTTAATTGAATGGGATGGGGCACTGTGAAAATACTTACTCAGAGTCAACAAGCTACGAGTAAATAAATACATACTTCTTATGTACATCATTCTATAATCGTAAGTCGCATTTGTAATTAAAGTTAGACCTATACCTCCACAGTACACAGTATGTGTGGAGAAAAAAATGGTTTTGAATTTAAAGTGTCTCTCGTATCAGAATATGTGCACAAAAGTTATAGGTTGAAACCAAATCCATTGTGTATAATATTATGAACTGTGCGTTAGCTGTGTGTAATAATATACTACACTAAATTTTAATGTATATAACGTTCGTGTCACGTTTATTGTGAGTCGTCGTCATCATCATGAAATTACTTACTGCATTGATATGATATTCTGAAATCCAAAGAGCTTTTATATACATAATAATATACGGTAGACAAATTACATACAAATTAATGTGTTTATACAATACATACTTACGCACACACGAACTATATTAATGACTACCTACGGAAAACTGTGTATAGGTTTTGATTTACTACACTATTTTGTAACAAAATTTTTGTTACTCACAACTCACAAGTCAGATACTAAAAAGAATTTTAGAAAGATATAGCTACGTATATATTCAAAGAACTTCCTGTCATTTTGACAGAGAGCTTCTATGTTTTTAGATTTTGGTCTAGTAACTATAGACTCTAGTTCTAAAATACATAGTCGAGTGGGTTTTCAATATATGTACGTATGCATTTGAAATTGACAATAAGTCTCACAATGTTATGTCAGTTGATATATTTATTTATAATTTACCTATATATATATATGGTTGACTCACTCATTGTACTGTACTCACACTGTTTAATGAGTACTGTTTAAACAAATATGTACATATCTATAAAGAGACCAATGGCCCACAAATATATATACTTAAGTATCCTTATTTAACTCCAGTTTTGACCAATCATCACTGAGAGAGCCTTATATACATTTTTTCACAGAGATTTTTAGTATAGTGTGTAATAATTACAGCATTTAGTGCATACATTTTTTCCATAGTGTGTCATAGTGTGTAAGTATCTATGTGATAGATATATGATACAAAGTTTTGTACATCTTTACATAAATGACAGCCTTATCACATGACACACCATGTATGTACTTATTACACATATACTTTACTTGCACTCAATATCATCGTATAGAAGTAAAGGCCGAGAAGGCAAAATACAACTACATATAGGTACATATAGACTTGTGATGTGAGTTGTTTGTGGGCAACACAAAAAAAAGTCAAAAAGTTTTTTTTTCCCAAACAGATTCTGTTTAGTCTTTAGTGGAATCAAATAATTCTCTTCAAAAATTAGTTTAGTTAATATATTTTTATAGGATTTAACAAGTTATTTCCACTGTTTTTTTTTGGGGCAAAATTATGACATTTGCCATCGGAAGTCGTGAATGATCCCCGCCTAATACATATATTTTTTGGATTGTCAAAAAAATTAAAAGTCGATTTGGAATTTCGGCGTAAAGTTTGACGGTAAGTCGGGCATTTAAAGATAATTAATAATTGATAGTTCTTGTTGAACTTGTAGTTGCTTTATTTTAAAACATTTTTTTTAGTTTGTCCATAAAGTTATGACTATAAGAAAAACAAGAACATTTGAAGGACTATAACGATAAATTGAAAGTTTGTTGAACTCTAAAAATATATTGAAATATACTTATGTATAGTTTTTTGCTTTTTTATATATTTTTCCTGAACAAAACAATTCATGTGATCATTAGACATTGTAACAACATAAGTACATATTGTTATTACGTGTTTTATTGTGCAATCGGATTATTTAATTTAATTTTGTGTATTTGTACTTTTGTTTTGTAGTTTTCAACATCGCGTATAACTTAAATTGTGGGATCGTCAATTTCAAAAAAAAGAACAGGAAAAAGGAGTCTCAAAAGCAGCATAAATAACAGAAGATTTAATATTTTTTAAATTGATCCGAGAGTCTGGTCTGAATCAAAAAACAGAACACTATCATCGTAATCAACTACTTATCATTTAAAATAAATCCAATACAATTTTAGACTGTGGCCTTCAAAGGCAAATTATTCCATATATTATGTATTATAGATTTATATTATATAAATAATTATATTTCTTCAAAGTTGAAAGAACTATCCCGAATCCAAATCAAAGTGATTTTTTTGTTATATTAATATTATATTAATATATTTGTTCAAAGTTGGAAACTACTATACTATACTTGAAGACTAGAAGATATTTACAATACTTTTCTAATTGTTCAACTAAACCTAGTTTACACTATATATACATTTGTAATCATGTCAGATGATAAAATAGCCGATTTTGACTATGCATCAAGAAAGCAGAATGGAGACGATGAAGATGATATTTTTAAATCTGCTGTTGAAGTAAGAAAACAAAAGAAATATATTATTTAGTTTGGTATATTTGACAATGTGTCTACATGTACGTACATACTATCCGTCTATCAGTACAATGTCTGTTTGTTTGTTTTTTATTTTGATCTTGAATATTATCATTTATCATGTATATTGATATGGGAGTAATACAGTTATGCTATGCGGAAGGATGAAAAAGATAATACGCCCATTTTATTTTTATAATCTATAGGCCGTGGTTGGAAAATCTTACGTATTACGGTGTTATTAAGATGAGCAGAAAATTGTACGAAAAGAGTGAGAAGAGCAGAAATTAAGCCGATTAAGGAAATGCTAGTCTA